>CATOGU010000196.1:0-29204 GCA_951799445.1 Pseudisothecium myosuroides | reverse complement strand
AGATCGTCACGCGTGTTGATCACTCGTTGAGGGTCGAGGTCTTCCGAGGATGAGGGTTCCTACACACCTGATCCGGAAGACCTCGACATGCGTGACGCTACCTTTGTGCGCCCCGATCTGCCGCGTTCTGCCGTCTCGACGAGCTCGGCCTGGAGGTGATCGCGCAGGCGCCTCGAACCGGGCCGGGCGGTGCTGGCCTGCCGCCCGGTTCCTGGCGAGTTCGATCGGTGGTGTCGCCGTTGCGGTGGCCAAGGCACGCCGCGCGACAGCGTGACCCGCTCGTTGGCGCACGAGCCGTTCGGGCACCGCCCGACGAGTCTGCTGGTCACGATCAGCCGCTTCGGCTGCGAGCCGTGTCGGCATGTGTGGCGTCAGGACTCAGCCGGGCGGCGCAGCCGCGGGCGAAGCTGTCGCGCCGCGCGCTGGCCTGGGCGCTGCACGCGATCGTGGTGCAGCACCTGTCGGTCGCGCGGGTCGCCGAAGCGCTCGCTGTCACCTGGAACACCGCGAACAACGCGGTGCTCGATGAGGGTCGCCGGGTGTTGATCAACGATCCGCACCGCCTCGACGGCGTCGCGGTGATCGGCGTCGACGAGCACGCCTGGCGGCACACGCGCCGCGGCGACATCTACGTCACGGTGATCATCGACCTCACCCCCGTGCGCGACAAGACGGGCCCGGCACGCCTGCTGGACATGGTCGAAGGCCGCTCGAAGGCGGTGTTCAAGACCTGGCTCGACGCCCAGAGCGCGGCTTCCGGGACGGGATCGAGGTCGTGGCCATGGACGGGTTCACCGGCTTCAAGACCGCCGGCCGCCGACGTGGTGCCCGATGCGGTCGCGGTGATGGACCCCTTTCATGTCGCGGCGCTGGCCGGCGATGCCCTGGACCGCTGCCGGCAACGCATCCAGCACCAGACCTGCGGACTCCGCGGCCGCACCGGTGACCCGCTCTACGGCGCACGCCGCGTGCTGCGCACCGGCGGCCGACGCTCACCGACAACAGAAGAAGCGCCTGGCCGCCGTGCTCAACAACGACGCCCTCGGCAAGTCGAAGCGACCTGGCTCTACTACCAGCGCATCGTGGCCGCCTACCGCAACCCCGACCGCGCCGCTGCGAAGACGGCACTGAGCCTGATCATCGGCGAGCTAGCGCGCAGGCGTCCCCGACCGTGCTCACAGCTGATTACCCTCGGGCGAACCCTCACCGCAGGGCCGCCGACGTCCTCGCCTACTTCGAACGACCCGGAACGTCGGACCGACGGAGGCGATCAACCGGCCGCCTCGAACACCTCCGCGGCACCGCCCTCGGCTTTCGCACCTCATCAACTACATCGCCCGCAGCCTGCTCGAAGCCGGCGGCTTCCGACCACACCTACCCCTGGGATCCGGATGAGCCGCATAACTCTTCCGGTAGCTGGTCAGCCAGGTCCACCGTGCAGACGCCACATACACCAGCGGAACCGGAATGTTCCGAACAGGCACCACCGTCATCGGGGCGCCATTCCGGTTCCGACCTGCGGTACGCAGCCCGAAAACCTAATGCGCCAACGACACACGCTACATTGATGCGCGTTCGGCTCCCGATAACACTCGGGCGCGTCCTCTGGTGTCAAATAGACAGCCATTACGGCGGGCTCCAACGTAGCTAAGGGGGCTATAACTACATCGGACCGACATCGCTGACTATTAAGTCGTCGGTTAGCCGTCACGTAATCGGGCCGGTCTGCAACCAACCCTCATTCCGATCGTCCGGCGCACTGAACCGGAACACCAGGATCCAAACCCGGCAACCGGATAAGCATTAGCCGTCGCCTACACATCCGCCAGCGAATAGCTGGAATCCACATCCAGCCCGACCGAAAACCGTCGACGCATCCGCCTGGCACTACCGACGGTCCCCCTGACCCGCCTCCACAACGTCGCCGTCGCTCGGCACCAAGCCGTCTAGGACGGGAGTCCGTCGCAGCTGCTGCACGGCTGCGGCTGGTCTTCGACAGAGATAATCAGCATGTTGAGGCCGTGCGAGTAGCGATCAGGCAGCACAAGCGACCGTCAGCAAAGCATCATCTTCCAGTGCGCAGCAGACGTACCAGCGACCATGAGGGGCGCGACAAGCAACCTCGACGAGAACTTCTCGTCCAGGTTCGGTGTCCGAACACGGGTGCGCGGCGCCGATCTGGTCAAGGACGCCGCAGCGGCCGGCCCCACCCGCTCGACGTACCGGGACCGCCAAGCGACCCTCACCAGAATTGCGTATCCGCCAAACCTTCCGGAAAACTTCCCCCACTGTCACCAGACGCCCTTCGACCCCCGCTTCGTCACGCACCCACGCTGCGATCGCCTTCCAAAGGAAGCGGCTGCTGCAGTCGGGAAGCCAAGCATCAGGTAGCTCACGTGCCGGAACCAGAGGGAGACCGTCGCTCTGGCGGCGTTGCTGAGCCGCCAGATACGACGACGCCCGACGGTCCCCCAACACCTCTTCGTACAGGCTGACGAGAAGCCCGTCGCTGTTGAGAAGCACTCAAGCTCCACAACCAGAGGTTCGCTCGGCACCGCGCGGCCGTTCTCCACCTTCGAAAGGTGCTCTGTCGTACAGCCGACATGCCCCGCGACCTGTCTCAACGACATACCGGTGCGTGGCGGTGCTGTCTGATCTGGACGCGGAGCCTGTCGACCGCGTCCGTCGGTTGAGTCAGTGGCAAGCTCTTGCGCGGCACACCCCATTGTTGCCTCTACATGCAACATCTCCGCCGATGCTCCACTACTTGGGAACCACACCGGACTTCGATGCGGGTCAGGGGAAGCATGAAAAACCTAACGGCACTCGCGGCGCGCGGCGGATCAGCAGGGGCAGGTGTGGCATGCGTCTTCACCGCCCACTGGTACCTGCTAGCAGCCGCCGCGGGCATCTCGTGGGTGTCTCTCCTGATAGCACGGGTGACCATCATTTGGGTGCTCCGCGCCGCCGCCGTCACCGGTCACCCGTACGCGAGAGCGCAACAGTGATCCAAGCCTCTCACCGGGATGTCCACGTCGGACCCTATCCACCGTCCAAAATGGGCCGTAGGCAGCTGACACGCGTCGTCCGGACGCAGCCCCCTACCCTCGCACCGTGGACACACGCTCTGCGGAGCGAGTACCGGAACCGTTCCCATCACCGTGCACGCGACCTGCGCGTCATTGTTGCGCTTCTCAACGACTACCTTCGCGACGCAGACGTCGACGTACCCCGGCACCCTGGCCGCGACCCGACCTGGCCGCCCAACCAACTTTGCGGATGAGGACATCGCCGATCCCGTCCTGCACGTGCAGGTTCGGGCGCACCACGGCCTGATCGCTGCGATCGACCACCTTGGTGGGGTCGCCGCCTGCATCGACGCCGAGAACGTCGCTTTGGCGACCATGTCCTTGCTGCGCCCCCACCGTCGTGGCTGCCGGCATCACGTACTGGGTCCTGGACCCGGTGATCCAACGTCCGGGAACGATTGCGCCGCGGGTGGAACCTCGAACTGGACTCGGTTCGCGAACAGTTGAACTCCATGACGACGCACAGGACCCCACCTGACTTTTGGCAGCAGACAGCGGTCCACGCGACCACCGTACCTGAGGTGGGCCCAGAATCACGGTTACGTCAGGCAACAGCGTCGGGGAACGGTACGGCGAACGCCGATATTGGCTTGCCGATGGCGAACAGACGTCCTCACCACCGTCGGAGATCAAGCTGGCCGAAAGTGTCCTCGCTGCCGTCGCTGGCGGAACGGTAGGTCGGCAGGCGTACCGGTTCACGTCCGCGTTTGTCCACGCCCAGCCCACACGCGTTCACCTCGTTCCTTCCCGCTGACATGCAATGGGACCCGCAGACTCCAAACGTCGTGCCGCTGGGCATCAGCATCGACGATCTCACCACCTGGCTCATGATCGTGACGCTCGCCGTGCACACGTCGGCTGCCCGCTGCGGACGCTACTTCGGATGGAACCTCGATAAGTGGGTCCGGACCGTGCACCCGATCCTCGACGGTTGGGCGAAACGCTGACGCTCTGCAACGACGCTGTCGTTTTCGCGTGCGGGAGCTGCGGTTGTCGTGACGCGACTCAATCGCGTCGGTCCACCAGACGTAGGCGGCCCAGCAGCGCTTGCTCCCGGCACTACGAGGCCCACTCCGGTCAGCTGACGATGTCGAATCCGAACCGATTCGAAACACATTCAAGGACTGCTCCGACCCATGTCGCCAGGTATGAACCGGCCTCGCTCAGCACCTCCGGCTTGATGGCAGCCTCCGGCGCAGCCTGCGCAAACACGCGCCACAAATCGAGGTCGAGCGCAACCGCCTCATCCTCGCTCCAGTACTCGTGCAGCGTGTACAACACGTTCCGGCTTGTCACGTCCTGGCCGATGTAGCGAAGGTAGATGGCCGTGATCAGCACAGCTGAGATCGGGGGCACCGGCATCGCCAACGCGGCCAGGAGGCTGCGTTCCGGCAACACCAGCGTGTCCAGGTCGCACTCGATGTCCTCGACAACACCTTGGTTTTCGAGGTAGTGCTGCGCGTACCGGATCAGTCCGAGCCCGTCCAGATCTAGCGAGCGAAGCGAGTTCAGGTTCAACACGGACATGGCAGTCCTTTCGGGATAAACACCCGGCCTGGTGCCGGCTGACTTGACCAGGAAGGTGGATTTCGGGTCCTGCCTTTTGGCCGCGAGCTGATTTATCGGCAGATCGGTCGCAGCTCGAACCGGCGACGCTCTCCGCAACCCGGCATGCGGCCGGCGGCCGTCGAAGGTCCTGACTTTCTTGCCTCGAATCTTTGCCGCATTGTGCAAGGGACGCCCCTCCCGACCGACGCGTAGTGGGCCGCTCGGGGTGGGGGTGTCATTGCCTGCGGCGACAGCAACAGTGGTCTTATGCGTGCTCGGCCGGCGCGCGGGTGCAGAAGTGCACTAACCCGGCGCCTGGGTCCGGACGTGCGTAGCCGTTGTCGGGCGGCCGCAGCGATCGGCAGTGTGGCAGTGGGTCAGGCGGGTGCTTTACGTTCGGCGGCAAACCGGTCGCCGGAGAACTCACCGCGGAGGATGTCTTCGTTGAGTACCTGCAGGACGGTCGTAGCGTTGGCTGTAGTCACGATCAGGCCGGACGAGTTGACGTACTCGGACGGGTCGTAGCCGTTCCGGCGCAGTGCGCGGCGAATGTCGGTTGTCGTCTTGCCTGCCAAGTGGCCTCGTTCAAGAATGGAGATCAGGCGCCGACGTAGACGGGTGTCTGCGAGAGCCGCTTGGGAGAGCACATCGGCGGACCCGGCGGCGAAGGGTATGGCAGACGCGAGCTGTGCGACCTTGGCCGGGACTTTCGCGATGATCTCGGGGGCGTCACGTAGAAGGAACTCGAAGACGCCGAGGTCGAGGATTGCCATGGAGTCCGGTGGTGACCAGATGAGGTCTACCTTTTCCGGGTCGAACGCGAGCACGGGCTCTTGAAGTTCGGTCAGTTCTTCATCGATCCAGCGGACGATGCGTTTGCGTCGGAGTCCGCGACGTGGGTTGAACTTGGAAATGAAGATCAGCTCGTTGCCGGGTGGGCCAGCGACGTAGGCGAAGAATTGGAAGTCTCGTTCGAGGTCGTCGCGGGCCGCGGAGGGATAGTTCAGCTCGGCCAATTCTCTTAAGACCAGGCTGTCGGGGTCAAGGTGGGTTGCGTCTGCAATCGCGCATTCGTCGCGGGTCAGTGTTATTTCCGCTCCGTACGCGACCGTTCGTCGTCGGTTTACCTCGTCGAGTGCGTTCTGCGCGGCGCCGGTGAGCGCGTCGCGAAGCCCGCGGGACAGTTGAACCTGCCGGAGTTGGAGGTTGTTCGGCGACGAGCGCCAGGCGACGACGAGGCGTAGCTGGGTCAGGTCGGCGGAACTGGCGAACGCAGACGGTCTGGTGGGCTGTGTCCGCGTTCGGCGCTGGCTGGTGGTCGACGTGGATTGTGCGGGGCTCGTTGTGGTCATCGCGCACCGATCAGATAGATGCCGGAGGCGACAAGCCGTCCGGTCGCGGGTGGGTTGGTCGTTCTCTCCCCAACGTCAGTGACCGGAACGGGCCTGTGTTTCGCCAGGAGCGTCACGGTGTCCTTGGCTCCGTGCCCGGACTCGATCTTCGCTTCGAACGCCTGCAGGCCGATGAGGTATAGCAGCGGATTGACGGTGACGACGCTGGAGCGCGCTGACACGTAAAGGAGGACGACGCCGAACGCCACGAGTACGGTGAGGTCGCGGTTGGTGGGGTCGGCCACGGTCACGAACGGCAGCAGATACCCCATCATGTACGCGGGCACCTCTGCGCCCTTGTCTTCAATTTCGATGATGGTGATCGGTATGTCGCTGGAGTAGACACGTGCTCGGGCCAGGACGATGAACATGCACAGGGCGGCCCCGATACCGATGCCAATCAACGCCCATGACGTGCCGGTCCGGGTGATTCGGATGCCCGTGAGTACCGCTACGGGGCTGTAGGCACCGAACGCGAGCAGCGCACGGGCGATCACCGGATGTCCCCGCCAGACACGAGGGGAGACAACGGGAAGGTCAGGCGTCGGGTGCGGCTGCCTGACCGTTGGCGTCTGAACCGTTGTCGGCCGTGAAGGTGGGGTGAACTTCGGGACGGAACCCGTCCGTTTGATGCCGCATCCACGACGGTCGGCTTGACGGCGGTAACGATTCGAGGTGACGTGACGCCCGGCCAGCGACGTCGGACAGCCAACCGGCTTCGAACTGGTCCACGGCTGCCTCCTAGACGGAACTCATCCCCTCCGAGTGTTCGGTGCACGACGCGTGTCCCGCTACTCGGTTGCCGTGAGACTAGCGTCCGAGTCCGACACTTCGTCGGCGGGACCGGTGGAGTCGTCGAAAATCATTTCGACGACGGCCAGAACCACCGCGGCTTCAAGGGCATCAGCGCCGGTCAGGCTGTCGAAGTCGGCGATCACCGGGGCGGCGGCCTTCGGGACCCATTCGTCGAAGTAGCCTCGCGTGTTACGGCCTCGGTTAACTGCGGTGAACACGGCCGGGAACAGGTTCGGGGAGACTCCGACGAACGTGTCGAACCGGACCCTGTTCGCCGCCGGTGCGGCAGCGCCGGACCCGTCGATCATGTCCCGGTACATCTCCGGGACGAGGCTCTTCGGGTAGGGGTCGATGTAGACAACTCGTCTGATCCCGCTGTCGATGATCAGCCGGGCGCACATGTGACACGGGTAGGTCGTGACGTAGAGCGACGCGCCGCGTATTGCGACGCCGCGGCGGGCCGCCTCGGTAACAGCTGCCATCTCGGCGTGGACGATTCGGCCGAACTCAAGGAGGTCCATGACCCGGGAGTCGCGCAATGGGCCGTCAGCGTGAAGGGCGTCGCTGACGAGTGTCGCTGCGTCAGTGTCGGCGTAGTCGGAGTCAAGCCATCCTGCGGACCGGAGCCGTTCCAGGACGTCGCCAATCAACCGGACGGCGACCTGGTCGTTGTAGTCGCGACCGTGCACGAAGTCTCGCTGGTCCTCGGGGTCGCCGTGCCAGTACTGACCTCCGCCGGGTTTCGGCACCTCGTTGGTACCGGTCGTGAGCAGTTCGGCGTGGTCGTTGACGACGACGGCACCGACTTGCCGGCCGGCGGCGGAGGATCGCAGCGCGGCTGCACGCGCGTGATACATCGATTGTTCGTCACGGGTCGGGGTCAGGAACGGACGGCCGAACAGCAGGTCGACGAAACGGGTGATCGAGGGGGCGGCGGCCACTCCTCGGCGGCGGGAAACGAACACGTCGGCTTTGGCGTAGGTGTCGCGGACTCGTTGTCCGAACTCGCTGCGGGGGTCTTTCTCGTCTCGGGCAAGGAGCGTGTGGGCGCGCGAGGTGATGTCCGGGTCGGAGAACGCGCCGTCCTCGTCCTTGAGTCGTTCGATGACAGCGGACAGCCGGTCGGTGTCGGCTTCGGTGACGCCAAGCAGAACGAAGCGGCTGCCGTAGGTCTGACGCAGCAGGCGGACTTCCTCGGGGTGTTTGAGGCTGTTCACGATCCAGGCGCGTCGGGCGGCCTGGTCGTATTCGTCACCGTCCTGACGGCGTCGTTCCCGGATCGCGGCGACGGCCAGCCCTGCGAGAGCGTCACCGGAGCTGTACTGGGCACGAAGTTGGTCGCCGGCGTCCATGCGCGCTTCGTAGTAGCCGGCCTTCCCGCGTTGCGGTAACGCCTCGTTCCCTGGTACTGCAGCCAGCAGGTCAGACATGTGAATCTCGCGTGCCACGTAGTCGACGGTCGCGAAGGCCGTGCGCAGGCATCGCCCGATGTCGGCCAGGTCGGTGCCGATCGGCGCGACGAGGCCGATGACGAGTTCGGCGTCGTTCAGCCGTTTCGAGTCGATCAGCATCGTCGGCCCCTTTCAGGAGGACCCGTCGACGGTGCGGGTCCGGTAGTCATCTGTTCCTCGGGTCGTCTTCGCCGCCGAGGGACGCGGCGTAGCGTTCGAGGAACCGTCGGATGGACAGTGGCCGGAACTCGACGTCGCTGTTCTTCACTGCGCTCCCCCGGAGTTTGCGCAGGTTGCCGACGACGACGTTCTTCAGCTCGCTTTCGAGCATCTGGCCTACGGCTTTGCCCTTCTCGTGCGCCTCGTGGACCACGTAGGGAATGATCTTGGTGACGGCGCGGACGGACATGAAGCCGACGCCCCGGTCGGCGGACAGCCCGGTGGTGTGCAGCGCAGTAACGATGGTGTTGACGTTGGTGCGGACCAGGTCGACGACCTGGTCGGGCTGCATGCCGCGGGTGCTCTCGATGAACTCGTACCTCGGCGTGGTGGGTGGAGGGTTCCCCCCGGTGTGTCCGATGTAGAAGGAGAAGTAGTCGGCGTTGCGGCACATCCACACGAAATCTTCGTCTTTGACGCTGGGAACAGTGGCGAGGTAGGAGGGGTCAGCTGCGCCGTTGCTTTGTCCGGCCGTGGATTCCGCCTGCTGCTTGTTCTCAAAAAACGTCGTCCACTCGTCCGGGTCATCAGACTGGGGCTGACGGTAGAACTCGGTCGTGGAGCCGAAGGTGCGCATGACGACGAAGGTGACGTGGTAGCTCCCAGCGGCGACGTCATCCTGCAACGTCGACAGCAACAAACTCATCGCCTCGTGGTCAGCGATGTGCGCGGCGCGGGTGTTGTCCCACGCCGGGTCGATCGCCGGGTGCTCGGAGGTGGCCGAACCGTAGGCGATGTACCAGTTCAGGACTGCGGAGAAGAAGTGCGTCTGAGTGGACTTCACCGCGCCCGCGAACACAGGCCGATTGTCGGTCGCGTTGGAGAGCCTTTCGATCACACGTCGTGAGCACAGCACCCCTTCGCGAACGAACTCGCCGTACTCGTTGTCGCGCTGGTAGTGGTTCCACTCCCGTTCCTGCAGCGTGACGGTTCCGTCGCGGAAGTGCACGTGGGGGCGCGGCAGAGTCTCGCCGGTCCCGAGCGCGCGGGCGGTCCCGGAGAACAAGTTCAGGTCAGCGCGCCACTGGACGACGTCGGTGGCGGCCTTCGCCATGTGCTCGTACTCGCTGGCGGACAAGTACCGGAACATGAACGGCGCCATGACCATGCCCTTGTTGGAGGCGTCGTCGATCGCGGAGCGGCTCATCGGGACGCTGTAGTAGGGGTTGCGGACACGGCCACCGAGAACGGGGGCGGTCTTGACGAACGCGACACTGTTGTTGAAGGTGACTGCCTGGCTGCCGACGTCCTCGGCGAAGCTCGCGGCCTGGACGAGATTCAGGACGCTGGCGTGTGTGGAGCCGTCGCTACCGGCGACGCTGTGCCGCTGCCAGACAGGGTCGACGGCGAGTGCCGCTGCATCGACCCGGCGAATCGCGGTATCACCGAACACGCGTCGCTGCAACTGCTTACGGAGTTCGTCCACGTCGAAGTGCACGTCGCACGTTCCGGCGATCAGCGCCTCGGCTGGGGCGTCGACGGCATCGCGGGTCAGGCCGAGGTAACGATGCGCGATCTGGCCGAGCTCCTTCACCTGGCTCCGGATCCTCATCTCCAGGTCCACATCGCGGAGACCCGCGTGCCGCAAGATTTCGATGTCGGCTCGGAGCAGCTTCACGAGATGGCTCAGCAAACCCTCGACAAGATCACGAGGGTTCTCGTGCAGCAGGGCTCGGGCAGCCGCGGTCAGTGTGCTGCCGCGATGGGCCTCGAAGTAGTCGCGAGCGGCAACGACGTGCGCGATGGCCTCCGACGGCGCGATGTTGTCGAGCAGCTGGTATAGGTCGTCGAGGGTGAGCGCGTTACCGGCGTGCAGGTGGGGCGCGAGGGTGTAACGGCGCCCCTGCGGATGTTCGTGAATGTCGACACGGCCCGTCGCCACGAGACGGTCGAGAATCTTGCGGTACGCCTGTTCAGTGACACCGTCACGCAGGCGGGCGCTGACGGCCTCATGGATCTCCCGCGCGCCGGCACCGAGCGTCGGCGGGTCGACCTCACCAAGCATCTTGAAGATTTCGCGTTCACGGACGTCGACCGTGACACGCGCCGGGCTCGTCACGTGCCCACCGCGGTGTGTTTGCCGTGCCAGCCACGGTCGTCGAAGTCGGCCCAGATGTCGGGGGTCTTGCCGCCGTGCGTGGTGCGGCGGGCGCGCACGTTGACGGCGGTGGCGTGCCGGACGGTCTCGAAGGCGCCGGTGACGATGCACGTTCCCTGCGGAAGTTTCGGCAAGGAACGTACGAGGTCTTCGGACGCGTCGGAGAACACGGCACGCAGCGCGTTCAACTGGTCCGGTTCGATGGCGTGCAGGAACCGGGTCAGCAGGCGTTTCAAGATCGAACGGTCTACGTCCGCCGGACTCTGCGTGGTGAGGATCAGTCCCAGTCGGTAGTGACGGCCGATGCGGGCAATCTCGCGCAACACCTGGGTGGTGATGGCCGAGTCGTCGGCCGGGGCGACGAGGTGGAACTCATCGATCGAGAACACGGTGAACGGGATCTGCCGCCGGCGTGCGAGGTTCTGCAGGTCGCGGGCGACGGACGCGGTGACCAGCCGCAGGTCGGTGATGGTCATTCCGCGGCAGTCGATGTTGACGAACGCTCCGGGCTGCAGCGCCGCGGTCCAGTCGAAGGGTTCGCCGAGGAACTTGAGGCGGTTCAGGCTGCGGGTCCTCAGCTTCGTCGGCTCGACCGTGCGCTTGTCCTTCATCTCCAGGACTTCTGCACACTCGTCAACGTGTTCGACGAGGTCATCGACGGTGAAGTGCCGCCGCTTGCCTTCCAGCACCTGGCGGGTGAGCGACTCGTGGGAGAAGCGCAGCAGCGTTTCCATGTTGGTGCCACGGTTGATGCTGGGAACAGCGTCCACGACGTCGTTGGAGTCAAGCGCGGACAACGGCAGGGTGAAGCCGCCGCGGCCGGGGACCAGGTTGACACCCCCGAGTTCGGTGGCGGCGTCGATCATCTCTCCGTTGACGTCGATGTTGACCTGCGGCACACCGAACGCGGCCAGCTCCTCGGCAAGGACACCGCGTGTGTAGCTCTTGCCGGAGCCGATCCCTCCTGCGATGAACACGTGCCGTTGTATGACGGAGCGGTTGAGGACGATCGGGATATCCGGATCGTTGTACGCGGTTCCGACGTGCAATCCGTCGTCGGGTCCGGGTTCCATCCCGAGGGCAGCGACGATGATTTCCCGGGTCGCACGGTAGACGCGCCCACCGGCGGCGGCGAGCGTGTTCACTGCGACGATCTCGACGTGACCGTCGCCGTCCAACAGGCCCTGTTCGAGGGGTTCGGCGCTGGCGACGCGGTAGATGACGGTCGACCGGCCCTCGGGAGCGTAGGTCGGATCGAACGGCAGAACATGCCGGAGAGTGGATGCTGCCGCATCTTCGTGCGGGTTGACCTCGTGCACGTCCTCCACGCGGACGATCACGAATGCGTCCCTGCCGGCGGGCGTGACGCATTCGGCAAGCAGGTACGAGCCGGGAGATACCGACGAGCCGGGGAGCAGACGAACTTCAAGGTGGTGAAACGTCGGCGACGTGGCGGTGCTGATGACGTGGCCGACGAGCGGGTCGTTCGCAGCCCGCTCGTCGACAAGTTCGCCGTCAACGATTTCGTCGCTCGGGTCCACCGTCATGCGCACCTCCCTAACCTTTTCTAGTTAGAGGTTAGAGGCCTGATACGGGGTGTCAAGTTCATTCGACTGCGTGTCGCACGCCCGGGCCGCAGGATTCAGTCTGAACCGATCGGGAGGCGACAGCGCGTCTACGCGTCGGCGCGGACAGCGTCCTCGTCCGGATGCTTGCAAGCTACCGGCGAATAAGGACACGCCAGCGAGTCGCCGCCTGGGCACAGGCCCGTCCGACAGCGGACGGGGCAGGCGAATCTGCCACCGCGGGTCGAAACTAGCTCGGCCAGTGACGGGTCAGATACCGAGCACGTCGTGCAACTGCTCCCAGACATGCTCGCCGATGGCGCGCGCCCACGGCCGGGGGAACGCGTTGCCGATCAGCCGTTCTTGAACCTGCAGGTGGCCGCTCAACACGAACGAGTCGGGCAAGCCTTGCAGTCGAGCTGCTTCGCGGATACTGAGCGAGCGGTCCGCGGAATGGTGGGTGAACCTTCCGCTTCCTGGGTTGTGGAAGTTGGTGGTCACTGTTCGGGCGAGACCGGCCGAATGCAGTCGGCCGTACGCCTGAGAGAAGTAGGTCTCGCTGCGGCCATGCGCCGCGCCGGGCAGACCGCCCTCGGCTATGTTCGACAACCGCAACACAAGGTCCGGTCTGTGACGCCAACCGTTGTGGTTTGCAAGTTCCTTCGAGTCTTCGCGCAGCGACCTGGCGTAGGCAGATGGCTGTGTCTTCGCGTAGCGCGCGCCGAACTCGGCCGGAAGATCGTCGATCGCCTCTCCCACTGTCACAAGGTCGGCCAACTCCTCCAGAGGCACCGCCGGCAGGTGACGGGCTGCGTGGGACGCCGCGCGCGGAACCCCGATGACTGGATAGTGGCCCAGCAGTTTCGGTAACGACTCGTATGTCGGCCGGACAAGCTGCCCCGTCCGGTAGTCAAACACCTCACGGGAACCCGCGTGCGTCGGTGCCGGGGGGGTCGGGCATACGTCCAAGTCCCGGCGGTATCCGATGACGATCGCCCGTTGCCGGGTCTGAGGCAGACCATAAAGAGCTGCGTTGAGAATGCCGGTCCAAGTCACGTAACGCTCAGAGACACCTTCCAACGCTTTCGCGAAACTAGGCTTCCACAAGACGGCGGGAACGTTCTCCATCACAAAAAACGGAGGATCGAGAGCGCTGACCATGTCGAAGTAGACCGACAACAGCTCGTTTCGGACGTCGTCGTCCCGGCGCCGGCCGGCAGCAGAGAATCCTTGACACGGGGGACATCCGAGGAGACCGGTGACTGGGTAGGTGTCGCCTACGAACTCTCTAAGCCGATTGGCATCTACCTGCCGGACGTCCACCCGAAGGTAGGGCACACCCGGCACGTTCTCCGAGACGGTGCGAAACGCTTCGTCGTCTATATCAGTCAGCCCCGCGATGCCGAAGTGCCCGGTGTCGGCGAACCCTTGAGCGACCGACCCGAGCCCGGCGAAGAGTTCCAGGACGCCCGCGTTTGCTCGTGCCACGGAAACCCGGTCTCTCCCTACCCCCGTGTCTAGGGAGTTGACGGCTATCAACCCACCGCTCGTCGGCAGGCGAACCATCAGTCTACTGACGCCCAGGACCGCCGAGCTGCGACTGCCCCAACGGCCTACAACGCCTCGGCAACGCATCTCCGTCCAAAATTCGCCGCAGCTGCGCCCCCGGCGACGGTCAAGGTGCGCTCAAACGCTCTGGACCTACGCGAAACAGGCTGGTCTGAGACCCACCTCGAAGACCTACCCCGCCGTACGACGGACCAGACCCCTGGGCAGGCCCAACGTCGCCTCGTCGACGACCGTCGTTCGGTCGACAGTGGCAGAAGTAGTGGGTCATCACGTTGCTGACCAGCCGAGGTGGTTGGTGGTCGCGGCCGACGCAGCTGCACCTCGTGGTGCGCACGCTCGGCCTCCGCGAACGACACCCCAGAGACGACCCGACCTGCCTCCCGCACCGTTCAAACACCAACGGCGACCGGCGGCCCAACCCGACGCTATGGACTACAAAGCTGCTGGCCGCTCCCCTGCAGTCGTGCACAAACAACGACGGCAGTCTTATAGGCCCGTGCGCCAACGACGATGGCCGTCGATAACGCGTTACCCCAGACCAGCGGGCTCGCTGCAGCAGCAGCGCACGGCGTCAGCACCGACGAACATTGTCGAGGTCCCCCGTACACAAGAGGCGACCGGGCCGAGCACGGCAGCCCCTGCGATCAGCCACGGGCTGGGCCGTCAGCGTGCTTCCCGCAGCATGACCGCCCGGACCAACGCACTCATCACCGTCGGCCCGTCCTCAAGGTTGGTCGCGCCGATGGTGTCGAGGAAGTCATGATGGTCATCGAGCGGCGGCACTACTCCAGGACGGAAAGTCTCGCCCAAGTAGGGGTCGAAGCAGCCGCGCTCGTCGAAGAAGCGGATCGCGTCGTCAGTGTCCGGCAACGCCTCCGCGTGCACAGCGAACGCCTGCCAGGTCTTCCCCTTCTGCTCCGACAACCCGAACTCCTTCACCCGCCCCCGGCCCCATGCACCGAGAGCACCTCCTTTCGTCAACACTCGTTCGCAATCTTCGTCCGCCGCCGTGCCGTCGGCGTAATGGTTGAACGCGACATGCGCCTGCATTCCGTGCGCAGCAGTCGCTCGACGCGTCTCGACCATGTACGTCAACGCGGCACAACGCGAACAAGGATGCGCCGGTTTCCGATCAGACGGCTCGTCGGACGACCGAGATTGCGGGGTTGGCATAGGCCCATGATCAACCATCCCACGACCGCCGTCGAGATCCCGCGGCTCAGAAATGCAACGAAGGTTCGCACGCAAACCACACGGCTGACGCATACGGCAGCACCAGCCCCGCGCCGCCGCCCGATCAGCCTCCGCCACGAAGATGCCTGCAACACGAGCACCGCATCCCGAGACCGAGGCGTCTGGCTGAACTGAGGCGGCACTCTACTCAGAGGGCTCGGCAAGATCGTGAATCGCTCCGAGACTGTCGACGGCCGTTGATCCGTGAAGGACGAGACCTCCGGCCCTGCCGAAGAAGAACGGCGACGAGCTGCCTGAGCGGCGATCCGGATGCTGCCAGAGCTGCTCGCGACCAGGTAGACGTGCGTTGGGTTCAATCACCTTCGGCGTGCATGCTGCTCGCCGCCCCCGTCCAGGAATGTTCCATCCGTCGGACCCGTCGGCGGGACACGCGAACACAACGCGCGAACTGGCCGGCAACTCAACGAAGCGGAGCAAGATCGGACTGCCGATAGCGACTGCGGCCCGAAAGCCCAAACGGCCAGCCGACATCGAGACAAGAGGGGGCCCAGACGTGACAACTACACCAGCCGACAACGGACCCAACGGACAACTAACCCGGTGCTTTCACGGTGACCGCGCGGCGTTGAACTGAAAAGTGCTCCAAGCCCAGCAGGATCAGTGATGTCGAGTCCCTGTTCCAGCGCAAGCGAGGAGCACCTTCAGGGTGAACAGTATCGGGCTGTATCCGCGTGTCCGCGCCGACACGGCCGGGACTGCGATCGTGTCGCAGGCCGGGGCGGTGGGGCTGGTCGAGACCGTCCGGGTCGCCGGTCTGGATCGGGCGCTGTCGCAGGCGCTGGAGCCGTGGCGCAGGCCGCAGGCCCGCCACGACCCGGGCAAGATCATCACGGATCTCGCGTTGTCGTTGGCGGTCGGCGGTGACTGCCTGGCTGACATCGCGGTGCTGCGTGAGCAGCCGGGCGTGTTCGGGTCAGTTGCCTCGGACCCGACGGTGTCACGACTGGTCGATGTTCTCGCGGCCGACGCCACCAAAGCACTCGCCGCGATCGACCGGGCGCGGGCGGCGGTGCGGTCGCGGGTGTGGTCGCTGGCCGGTGAGCACGCGCCGAACCACGCGGCCAGCGTCGACGCCCCGACGATCATCGATCTGGACGCGACGTTGCTGACGGCGCACTCGGACAAGGAGCAGGCGGCGCCGACGTTCAAGCGCGGGTTCGGCTTTCATCCGCTGTTGTCGTTCGTTGATCACGGCGCGGAGGGCACCGGTGAGCCGCTGTCGTTTCTGCTGCGCCGTGGGAACGCCGGCTCGAACACCGCTGCCGATCACATCAGCGTCGCCCGGGCGGCGTTCGCGCAGCTGCCCGGCCACCGACCGGGTCGACGCCCGGGCAAGCGGGTGTTGGTGCGCACCGACGGTGCTGGCTGCACCCACGACTTTCTGGGCTGGCTCACCGGGCAGCGGGTGCAGTACTCGATCGGGTTCACCCTGCCCGCCGACTTCGCCGCCCAGGTGAAGATTTTGGACAAGGCTGACGCGTGGGAGGCGGCGTTGGACGCCGACGAGCGGGTCCGCCCGAACGCCCTGGTCGCCGATGCCACCGGCCTGCTCGACCTCACGTCGTGGCCCGCGGGGATGCGGGTGATCGTGCGCAAGGAGAAGCCCCATCCCGGGGCGCAGCTGCGGATCACCGACGTCAACGGTTGGCGTGTCACGGCGTTCGCGACCAACACCCCCGCCGTCGGCGGCCCCCACCGCTCCTGCGCTCACCTCGAACTGCGCCACCGGCGCCGGGCCCGCTGCGAGGACCGCATCCGCATCGCCAAAGACACCGGCCTGACCAACCTGCCCCTGCACGACTTCAACCAGAACCGGATCTGGCTCGCCCTCGTCGCGCTCGCCGTCGAACTCACCGCCTGGTGGCAGCTGCTCGCCCTCACCGAGCATCCAGCACGCCGGTGGGAACCCAAACGCCTACGACTACGGCTATTCAGCATCGCCGGCCGCCTCGCTGATCACGCCCGCGGCCGCCGCCTGCACCTCGCAGCCACGGCCCCGTGGGCCTGGCTCGTGCTGGCCGGCATCGACCGGCTCCAAGCGCTGCCCGCACCAACCTGACCCAGGCCCACCCGCCCCGACCAACCCGCACCACCCACCGGCCCGTGGACCCGGCGACCACCCGCACGACAGCGGGCAACCTGTCGCACCCCCGATGCAGAACCAGCCCTCAGACAACGACCCCAGCGTCGACGCGGTCGCCACCGAGGACCTCACGAAAGATCTGGGCTAACTACCGTCTGCATCAACCAAAACCATGCCGACCGCTACGACTGAGATTCCCCCGAAATCGTGAAGGTTTCGTTATGCCGCTGCCGGTTGGTCAGCGGTGATCAACTTTTCAAACTCGGCGGGAGGCAGCATCGCGGCGCTGCTGTGCCGTCGTCGGGTGTTGTAGAACTCGTGGCACCAGGCCAGAACGATCTTGCGTGACTCAGCCTTTGTGGCGAACGTGTGGCGGGACAGGACTTCGTGTTCGAGGGTGGAGAAGAAGCTCTCGGCGGCGGCGTTGTCGAAACACGATCCGACGCGCCCCATCGATTGGGTGATCTTGAGCTTGTCCGCGCACAGGACCCGGAAGTCGTTCGCGGTGTAGGTCGAGCCGCGGTCGGTGTGGAAGATGACGCCGGCGATCGTGTCGCGGCCGCCGCGACTGGCCGCGGCGATTTTGATCGCATCCATGCACAGCTGCGCGTCGGGGTGTTCACTGATTGGGCAGGCCAGCAGCCGACGGGAGAACAGGTCGAGCACGGTGGCCAGGTAGAGCTTGCCCTCGCCGGTCGGGATCTCGGTGATGTCGCCGCACCATTTGATGTTCGGTGCCGGCGCGGAGAAGTCCCGGTTGAGCAGGTCCGGGAACTTCGGTGCTGCCCGGTCCTGTTTCGTCAATCCCTTGCTGCGCTTGGGTTTGCGCCCGAACAAGCCCTGGCGGTGCATCGAGTCCGCCACGGTGTTCTCACCCACCGACCAGCCCGCCTCGAGCAGATCACGATGGATCCGCGGCGAACCATAGGTCCGGTCGCTGGCGGTGAACATCGCCAACACCTGCACGTCAAGATCACGACGGCGACGCTGCTGGTCGGTGACCGGGTCCTTGATCCACTTGTAGAACCAGCCGACGGACAGGCCGAGCACTGCGCAGCACACCGCGACCGGGACGCGGTAGAAGGTCCTCTGGTCGGCGATGAAGCGTGCCACGCTCACTTCGTCGCCTCCTTCACCCACAGGACCACGGAACGCTTGAGCACATCACGCTCCATCCGCAGCTCCGCGTTCTCGCTGCGTAGCCGCTTCAACTCCTCAAGATCATTCTTCGTGAGATCGGTGCCGGCCCGGCCGGCCTGGTCACGAGCGACCCAGTTGCCCAGCGTGCCCTCGTTGATCCCAAGATCACGAGCGACCTGCGCGATCGGCTTGCCGGTCTCGTGCACCAGCCGCACCGCGCCCTCGCGGAACTCCGCATCGAACTTCCTGCGCTTCTCTGGCATGACTACTCCTCATAGTGCATGCCTTCACGAAAGTGGGGGAGGTTCAGACTGGTGGAGCGAAGTCATCGGCCGCATCGACCGCGCCATCCACGCAGGTGTCCCCGTCGTCTACGTCGACTGCGGAGGATTCGACCTGAACACCACGAATGTTCGCGAAGCCATCGGCGCCACACCGTTGCTACTCACCGTCAAAGACGACGACGAGTACCTCGTAATCCCGAGATTCGACCGCACCGTCCCCGTCCACTTCGCTGTCTCCTACGGCGTTCCAACCCTGGACCGAGCCGAAGCCGCGCTTGAAACTCACGAACAGCAGCATGGCCCCGCCATGCTGATCCTTGACGAGATCGACTGCGCCCGCCCGTTCGCAGGCATCGACGACCCCAACTCGCTCGACCCGTACAGCCTGGCGCACTACGCCCTTGACCTCACACCACGACAGGTTCAACTCTGGCGCGCCACCGAACTAGACCGCATCGCCAAGGCACGCCCTACCCGTGCGACCATTGCGATCGCCCGAGAATGCGTCACCGCCACCTCTATCGACCCGACTCTGTCGCTCACGACTGCGTAAACCGTCGAGGCTCGCGATTTTGGCCGAACCACGTGAAGCCAACAGAACCATCGGCGACGGTGAAGATGGACTCTGCCGCCGTTGGCCGCGCCCACCCGGACAGAACGCGTCGGCGACGGAACACGGTTCCTGAGCCTACGAGCTGCAGACCGGTCCAGCGAAGTCACAGATCGCAGGAACTGACTCCTTAGTTGCGGCAGAAAGGTCCGGGCGCCTGCGTTGACTATCGGCAACCCGTACGAATCCAAAGATGCAGGTAAACCCCCGGCCCGAACCGAGCCAACGCAGCTATGGAAGGTCAAAGGTCGGGAAGTATTCGTAACGGTCGAACTCGTACACGGTTGTCGCAGGTAACCCGTTCCATTGGTGGCCGAGCATCATGGCAGCGACTGCTGGTGCACTCAGAAACAGGTGGATGTGACGGGCACCGAGCCGGCGCATCTGCTCGCTCACCTCGTTACGAGCCGACTGAACCCACGCGGTCAACCAGTGGGCGTCAGGTACAGAGCGGTTGCCAGGTGCACCGTCAGGGCCGACGACAATGACCTTTCCGGCCGGAATTGCAGCAGATCGGACGTGGTCCACCACCGCAGCGGTCAGGTCGCGGGCAAGCGCTACCGCAACCACCAGGTCCGATCCAGCCCCGATAGTGGTCTCATGCAAGATGCGTGCACCGACGTCACGGTTCGGGGTGGCGTCGGTGCTCCATACGGTGGCGTTCTGGTCTGCCGTCAGGACCCAGCCTCGTACTTCGGGCAAGGCACGTCCGACAGCGAAATGCATGGGCAGCCGCATCGCTCCGGTCACATGCACACTGCGGGACTGGAACGACTCAAGCGTTCGGGCAGCTTCCCGTACCGCAGGCACGACAACCGTCTGCCACTGCGAAGGGTCCCGAAGTCGGTATCGGTCCGAAGGGTCATCACCCTCGTACCGGTCCACTATGTCGATGGTGACGTTCGGCGGGTTGACCGCCGTATCGAGATGGTCGATACCGTGCACCGCGAACGTCAGAACACCGGAGCGGGCGAGCAGATTACGTTCGGCGACCTGCCGTCTGATGTCGTCGGTGGTTTGCGGGCCGGCGCCTGTCGTCACCCATGTGCGAACCATGTCGACACCGACTGTGAGCGCGTCGACGTCGTTGCGGAGCCCGGCCGCAAGCATGCGCACCCGGGCGTTGGTCATCCATTCTTGCTCTCCATCTGTGTGCTTCCACCGCACCGACGACAAGAACGCGGCAAGGTCATCGACGCTGCATGCCAGGTGCGTCGTCCATGCTGCGCGTGCTTTGCCAAGGGCCGACCTCGGTCCGCTAACACGCAACGCTTCGACATCGCCCTGGTTGCTGACCAGGTCACGCGACGTCGACAGAATCGGATGCTGGGGGTCGAATCCACGCACCGTCAGCAAACTCAACTCGAACGGCCGCCCAAGAACCCTGAGCTGCTCCCACGTGTCGTAGAAATGCTGAAGAGGGCTTCTACCTTTCGGGGTCGCAGCCGTCGTCAGCCACGCCTCATCAACAATCACGTTCCCGTAGTTCGAACTCTTCACCTGGACGTATTCATCAGTAGTGGTGCGTCTGCGGGTCACGACATCGTCGAAGTGGCCTCCGCCTGCGTCTTCAACGCTCACCGACTCGACGTCACCGTCCAGCATCGCGTTGAGCGCTGCCACAAATCCAACAAGATACTGAAAATTGTCGCCGCGTACGGCTGCGGCACGCGCCGGCAACGAAGGCATCACGAACCCCTAGTCGGATCGGGAACAGCGGGCACGGCCAACCCTTGCGACGAGCTGAGGGTTGGCGACCAGGTTCGCGTCGGCGGCTCGTCGTCAGCCAGTCGCAAGATCAACGGTTCGCACACGGCGTCGGAGATACGCCAGCCGTTCACTTCCGCGTCCGTCCACGAACCGTCGCTGCTCGTAACGATGAAGGCAACGAAAAACGGAAGATGGAAATCCGGGTCGACGACATGACCCAGGTATGTCTGTAGGTCGATCACGCTTGGTTCACGTAACGACTCGAAATGGGTGTGCCACTCCCCCACCCAGGTGCTGCCGTCAACGCTCCACGCCGCCTCGGCCAAGTGCCGCGCATGGTCAAGATCGCGGCTAAACCGGTGGGGCTCGCGTACCGCAGACACGCCAGGTCCGCCAGCGAACTGGACAACAACGCACCCATCAACAACATGCCCAAGCAAAATCCCGCCGGTCTCCAGCCCGTCCGTACTTGCCCGAGCTTCACGCCGGATGGAAGCTGCAGCGGATGAACGAACCCAGCCCACCGGACCGGACGCGGTCACGGCCGGCCGTCGCAGGTAACGCAACCCGGTAGCGGAGGTGACGCCGCCGACCAGGCGACATCACCGGTCCCGCCGGTCTCGAACGGCGGGGCATGCCCCAGGCCCTGCCGCAACTGCACCACCGCCTGCTCCCCGGCAAGACGATGGACCCCCAGGCCGCGGGCCTGCAGATACGTGGAAACGACAACCTTGGACGCAAAGTCAGCAACCAGGTGCAAGTCGCTGCCCACAGCGGTCATCGGTCGATGGCGGGTACCGCGCCCGTAATCACGATCAATACCCGACTCCGCTTCCAACGCCCCCGCCGACTGCGCAGCCTCCCGACGACACCGCAGGCAACCCTCGTCACCGCGCGGCCTCAACCGAATGACCTCGCCCAACTCACCATCCCATCAACACGCACGCCAGAACAGCGGGCACTCCCGACCGCCGGGCCACATGGCTGACCACCCCGACGAGCAGCAACACCGTCCGTCGCGCACAACACCACATCAGCATCCGCGAACAACGGAACCCCTGCGTGCCAGGGTGAGTTGAGGCCAGCGGCTCGTAGCAAGTCCGCTCCGGCAGGGCGAGTTTCAGGATGTTGATGATGTCGAGTTCGATGCTTACCCGGCCTGTCGCCGATGATGGGTCGATGAGTGGTTCCCAGCCTCGGGCCGGTGGTCCGTCGCGGCGGCGAACCTTTGCCCCGGCGGAGAAGTTGCAGCATCTGGCCGCCTACGACGAGGCGTGTCGGGACGGTCGGGGTGGGGCGTATCTGCGTGAGCAGGGGCTGTACTCCTCGCAGGTCACCGAGTGGCGCAAGCTGCGTGACGCCGGCGTGCTGGAGGGCCGTCCGGCCGGCGCGAAGGTCGGGAAGTTGAGCGCGGAGCAGGCTGAGATCGCCCGGCTCCGCGGGCAGCTCGACAAGGCCGAGCGTCGGCTGGCGCGGACCGAGGTGGCGCTGGACATCATGGGGAAAAGCACACGCGCTCTTGGAGGAGATCTCCGAGAGCGCGCAGGACGAGCAGCAGCCCAAGCGGCGCTGATGCTGGCCTACCGAGCCTTGACCAAGGCCGGCGTCACGACCCGTGACGCGGCGGGTCTGACGGGTGTTGCACGGGCCACGGCCGGCCGGCCCGCGAGCTTGTCGCCGCGTCGCGGGCCACGCTCACGGCCGGCGAATCGGCTCACCGCCGACGAGCGGGCGCAGGTGCTCGCGGTGCTCAACAGCGCCGAATTCGTGGACTGCACCCCGGTGCAGATCTATGCGACGCTGCTCGGTGAAGGGACCTATCTGTGCTCGGTCTCCACGATGTATCGGGTGCTGGGCGAGGCACGCGCAGGTCCGAGACCGGCGCCGGCTGGCACGTCATCCGGCCGGGTGCGCCCGGAGCTGGTCGCGACCGGCCCCGGGCAGGTCTTCACCTGGGACATCACCAAGCTGCGCGGCCCGAACAAGGGTGACTACTTCGACGCCTACATAATGATCGACATCTACTCCCGCTACATCGTCGGCGCGTGCGTGCACAACACCGAGACCGCGGTCTTGGCCGAACAGATGATGCGCGAGACCTTCACCATCCACGGCACCCCGCAGGTCGTGCACGCCGACCGGGGCACCTCGATGACGTCGAAGACCGTGGCCGCGCTGCTCACCGATCTCGGCGTCACCCGCTCGCATTCCCGCCCTCGGGTCTCGAATGACAATCCGTTCTCCGAGGCCTGGTTCAAGACGTTGAAGTACGCGCCGGTGTTCCCTGACCGGTTCGGCTCGCTGCAGCACGCCAGGGTGTTCATCGACGAGTTCGTGGCGCACTACAACCACGAACACCACCACACCGGCATAGGGCTGCACACCCCCGCCGACGTCCACTACGGCCTCGCCGACGCCGTCGTTGAGCGCCGCGTCCAAACGCTTGCCACCGCCCGGGCAGCAACACCGAACCGCTTCAGCACCAGCAGCGACCCCAAGATCCTCGAGCTGCCAGAGGCAGCCTGGATCAACCCGCCCATCGCCAACACCGAAGATCAACAACCGGAGGCAACGACCGCAGCCGCGTAACTCCCGCTGGCCTCAGCCGCCTTGACAAATTCCGTGACGGCCATCCGACCGGAGCTGTCGAGACTTACGACGGGGTTCACGGTGACGATGACGCTGCTGGGTTTGAACGGGGAGTTGAAGGTGGGGATGACTTTGTGGGCTTTGGAGTTAGTGCCGGGGGTTTTGCTTGCGCTGTAGGCGACGAGCGCGAGGCCACTGATGTTGATGCTGTGCTGGGTGTTTTTGTACGCGTCGTGCGCGTAGGTCGCCAGGTATCTGATCGCTGAGGGCGTCAGGTAGCGGGTGAGTCGGCCGTAGTCGGCGATGCTTGTGTGTGGTTTCGCGTGGGCGAGCAGGTCAGGGTCGGAGACGCTTTCGGTTCCGAGCAGTCGTGCGATGGCGAGCGCTGTGGTCGCTTGTGCCTCACTGAAGCGGCCGAGTGCGGCCGATGACGCGGCTGGCGTCAGGGAGCTGGACAGAGGTGGTGAGGGCGAGGGCGAGGACCGTCGGGTCAGGGACGGGGTTGCGGTCTTTGAGCTGGTCGGCGGCGTACTCGGCTGGGAACTTGCACTGCACCCGGCCATGAGCGAGGCGAGCAGGACGGCGGACAGGACGAGACGGACAGGCAAGGGGTACCTCCGACGGACGATCAACGATCCGTCACTGTAGTTGCCACAAGTGGCAACTCTGGGATTGGGGCGCCTGTTGCGCTTCACCCATGCCCGCCGAACCGGCAGATCGCCGCGACCTGATCGCGTTGGGCCTCGTTGTGCGTCGAATCCGCGAACAACGCAACATGACTCAACGCGAACTAGCGCTCGCCTCCGGCATGCACTGGAGGACCATCGTGCGCATCGAACACGGTGAAAGACCCGTCACCGTCGATAAGCTCTACAACGTCGCCGCTGCCCTGGACACCAGGTTGTCCATCATCATCGCCGAAGCTGAACCCGACACCGACGGACAGTAGAGACCGGCAAGGACGCCGGTGCTTGCGTCAACCACGTGCCGCCGGATCAGCTCCCCGAGCCTTCAGTCTCCGGCGTCGCAGCCGACGTGCTTTCACCCTCGGGGTAGTACCGGCGGATGCGTCCGTCGTCGTCCAGCCCGACGATTTCGAACCCTCGGCTCGCGAGCACCTGCCCGTAGTTGACGTCGCGCAAGTGGTCTTGAATGGCCGTATCGATGTCGGCATCGGGCACCTGTCGCATGGAACTACCCCCTCTAGCGTCGATACCACCATAATCTGGCTGCGTCGCCGAAGCTGCAGGATTGCTCCGCCGTCACATCCAGGCGTTGGAGGACGCGACGGTCAGCCCCAACGCGTTTCGGTTGGTACTCGGGATGCCCGACTGCGCGCACGACGTCGCTGGCGGCCCTCCGAGACCAGCGGACTATCGTGGCACTCGTGGACCGACGCCCCTCGCCGGAACTCCTGGACGCCAGCGGACGGCTTGCAAGCTCCGTCGCCGCTACCGTAGTGCTGTGGGGCAGTCTGTATCGCAGGAACCACCGCCTGGCCGGCGCCGCCTCGGCCGTCCTCGGCTTCCAGGTGGGGAACACCCTCGCTCGGCGCTGGGTACGGATCCTTCGGGCCGACGTTACCGAAGCGTTCCGGGAGGAAGTCAGAGCGGCACTAGCCAGTGGCTACATCGAACTGGTCAACTGCGGCGTTCCTCCCACAGCGCTCGGTATGCACGCCTACGTCCTTCGGACACGATTCACCCCGCCTGTCACCCGCCACATGTGGCGCCTGGAGTCAGTGCGGCTGGGGGCGTCGCCCCGTAGAACGAACATCCGCTGGACCAAGGGGAAAGGTGTCATCGGGCGGGCATGGGCCGAGAACCAGATGGTGCTGCTGAATGCCGCAGAGGCGTACGGGCCGTACCAGGGGTGCGACGCAGACACCTGGGCGCAAGCCGAGATCGCGGACAAACTGAACCTGACCTTCGACGAGTTCAGCATCGTCGGGAACCGGTACAGCACCGTGGCTGCAGTGCCAGTGCGGGTGGACGGTGAGGTCCGCGGATGCATCGTCGCGGACGTCTCGATCGACGCTGATGGGGTCGCCCTGCTCGACGAACCGGCACAGCAAGTGCTCGCCGACGTGGGTGTCGTCGTAGAAGCTGCCATGAGCCACCTTCCTCGATGGCCTTACCGATGACACCACCGATGAACAGGAAGTCGCACGGGTGTCGTACTACGCTCGGTCTCACCCAGTCGAGGAATCTCCGGAGCCAGCATGACTGACACGCACGCAGGCAAGCCGTCCCAACACGATGGCGACTCCAGCTGGCCTGCCGGCGCGACCCTGGTGCAGCGTGAAGTACACCCCGGCGACGCGCCATCTGACTCGTTCGCCGACCTTCTGGCAGCAGTCAGCAGCCTGTGGCGGGACATCGACCGTCCGACCAAAATCGTTCATGTTCGGAAACGAGCTGTTCGGGTGGAGCTTCACCCGACCTTCGGCGGGTACTCGGTCGTCACTCGACGCCAGGCCCCAGTGAAGTACAAGCTCAGCGTCAAGGGACCTCACGCGAAATCCGACACGACAAGGGTGAACCTCAGCGACCGAATTACGTCATCCGTCGGGCAGACAGCCATAACAGACGCGGTCGAACGCTTCCGAACAAGCCTCGTGAGCGCCAGAAAATACGTCCTGGTCGGTCTCGACCGACGCCGCTCACCAAAAGACTCGGACGCTCTGCTCACGGGGCTGGGCGACCCCCTAAACGTCGCAGGTGACTCAGAGCCGACCTTGTCCGGTCTCACGCAACCGGAGAATTGGACCGGCGAGGTCGTGTCAGTCACCACCGAAGCTTTGTGGGCGGAACTGCACAACGACGACGACGGGACCGACGAACAAATCGAGCTGCTACCCGCCGACTTTCCCGAGGACGAGTTCGCCTCAATTGAGGTCGGCACCTCCGTCGGATGGACTTGCCGAACATCCTTCGATCCCGACGGAACGCTGGTGACGCGCTCACGAGCCCAAGTGCTTCGTTTGACCGACGAGCCCGTCGACGAAATACGGATCAAAGAGTTCGAAGCGATGCGCGCACGAATCCTCGACAGCCAAAAGTGACGGCAAGACAACGCCAAGTTCTGCCTCCACACGCTCCCGCGACACCACCGGCACCAGATGAAGTAGAAGTCACCATCCTTGGGCACGGACGCGGTGAATGCGTGCTCGTCCACCTTGGTGGCGGGCAATGGATGATCGTTGACTCGTTCGGCAACAAGAAATCGACCCACCCCGCCCTCGGATACCTGCAAGAGCTCGCAGTCCCCGCAGCCGCCGTCCGGCTCATCGTTGTCACGCACTGGCACGACGACCACATCCGCCGCGCCGACCACCTGTTCGAACAATGCACCAGCGCAACACTCGCGTTCGCTGGCGCCCTCATGCAGGACGAACTGTTCCACGGAATTCTGCGCTACCCGCAACTGAACAGGGGCGACTCCACGAACGGCGTCCAGTTGATCACCCGCCTCATCGACATGGACAACGCCCGTCAACTCGCGAACAGCGCCGCCGGCTCCCCAACGCCGACGCAGATCCAGGTCGCTGCCGCCGACACCACTCTCGTCGACCGGCCCGGCACCACGACAACCCCCAGCGCCAAAGTCCACGCCCTGTCCCCGTCGAGCGACGCACTACTACATGCCGTCGGCCAGATTAAAAAGACGCTCGACGACGCCATGGTGAAACAGGCCGTTGTCATCCCCAGGCCGCGCCGAAACCACGTTTCAGTCGCACTCAACGTCGAAGTAGGCGACTGCACCGTCCTGCTCAGCGGCGACCTGGAACACGACAGCAACCCGAACCGCGGATGGCACGCCACCCTCAACTGCCAAACGGCGAAACATCCAGCCGAACTCGTTAAAGTTTCCCACCATGGCGCAGACAGCGGACACGACACCACAGCATGGCCGCAACTGGTAAACGAAGACCCGATCCTGCTCGCCGCCCCATGGCGCGGAAACCACGGGCCGTTACCCACCGAGACCGACATCGCGCGAATGACGTCGGACAGCTCGACGGTCTTCCTTGCCGCCCCACCCGACAAAAACGCCACCTACCGCCGGGCCGACGGACGCCACGTCAAGGCGATCACCACGTTGCCCGGCAGAGTTTCCGTTCGTCGGAAAGTAGCGCTGGTCCCCGCCCCACAAACATCAAGGCCGACCGGCTGGACCTGGTCCCACACCGAACCGGGCCACCAGGTTTGATCCAGTAGAGCTAACCGACGCGGGTGACGCTCTGCTCCGAGAAAAGCCGTTTCCGTCGGGAGCAGGGATGACTGCCGTACGCAAAGCTCAGGAACCGCCGCGAGAATCAACGGAACAGCTGCACGCGGTAGCGAACGCCGCATCTGCTGCGAACGCTGCTCAGTTACTCCGCTCGACCTGTCCGACTCGGCGTGCCTCTGTGTGAATGACCTCGACGGTGCCGACGATGTGGCTCTCCATCTCCATGCGTGCTGCCACGACGTCGCGGGCTCGTAGCGCGGCAATGATGCGTTCGAGAGTCGGGTAGTAGACGGGTCGCGGCGATGGCGGCGATGATCCCGATCGGGACGTTGATCAGGAAATGCAGAGGCCGTCGAGGTGGTGTGCAGGCCTACCGGGTTCGCCGTTGGCGTGCACCGGAGCTGAGCAGGAGCGACTGTCCTGCCGAAAGACGAGGGTCGTGACTGGTGACAACAACGTCCCCACACACGGCGGGCAGGGCCCATTGCGGTTGAGTCCGCCGGACGCAGTCCACTAGACGGCTGTCCTGCCGAAGACCTCGGGGGGCCGTCCGGTTCGGATGCTATTCAGGTCGTTCCGCGTCCGGGTTCTCACGCGTCTCGGTTGGCGTTTTGCCGGTGTCAAGCCAAATCTCATCGACGATGATTCCTGCCTCGCCCGCGGGGAGTCGCCGCCACGCCATCTCATGGCCCTCGCGGCCCCCTGCGACGGACACTGCTAGCAGGGCGGCCTGGAGCGTCGCGGAGTTGCGTGCAATGCCAGCAACGATCAGCGGGTGCTGCTCAGCTTGGGCCGCTACGTCTTCGGCTAGCCGCTCCGCAATGGGTATGCGATGCCCGCCGGCAGGGCTGGTCGACGCGAACAGGTGAACTGAGCCGAGATGCACGATCTCGCTCAGAGCTCCCAGGCAGCGGCTCCATTCTTGAAACGCGCCAGCTCTCGCTGCTTGCGCCTCATCCACTCCAACACGGCCGCGGTCAGCAGTGTCGAAGGCTTGCTGAGCCAACGCCAGCGCGCCGTCGGCTGCGAGGAAATCACCAACCTGCTGGACGAATCGCGGATTACGCATCAAGATCGCACAGTTGCGGAGTACCTCGAACGTTTGCCAGCCTCCGTTGAGAGCGTCGCTATTCAGGGCAAACCGCTTCACGCAGCAAGGGCATCACGAGTGCGAAGTGTCGGGCTGCACCACCTTGTACTGAGTACGTGCGACGTGGGTCGAGCGTCTCTGCATCAAGCGGCCGAGCGCTGCTGTACGGGTCGGGCCCGGAGGCAGCCAGCAGCCGTGCCACCACGTCGTATCGTTGCCCAGCAGCCGCGGCGACCCCGGCTGAGTACATGAGCGCGGACCCGGTGATGAGCCGTAGGTCGAGCAGCGCAGTCAGGCCGCCCGTACGCGGACGCGTGGTGAACCGGTGCACCTCATCAATCCACCACCGGTCGGTGGTCGGATCGCCCCAGTAGGCGAGCGCGGCGAAAAGCGCGCAGGAGATTTGACTTGCTTCCTCGACCCTTCCGAGCATCGCCGCGTAACCACCGTACGGGGCGTCCGACTGGTAGTCGGGTAGGTGGAAGT
>CATOGU010000195.1:0-123428 GCA_951799445.1 Pseudisothecium myosuroides | reverse complement strand
CACGGCTTTCTACTAGTGATAAGAACTCTCCTAGAAAAGCAAGAACCCTTGAAACGTTGGAAAAGCAAGAACTCTCTCAAACCCCACCCTGGAGTAGAAAAAACACACGGAAATCTAGCAAAAGAAGATACCAACGGAAATGTAGCCAAAAAAAAGACAGTGGCGGAACTCATAGAAAAACTAGGGTTCATACTCCAATCCCAGCTTGTGTCGTTGACACGTCACCTTGTACCTTTGATCGTAGCCTCGCTCCTAAGACTGGGCCACTTAAACCTCTGACCGTGGCCCTTAGACCTAGAACAACGATATTAGACGGTTTTCAAGCCACCAATATTTCCTACTTTTTTCACATTAAGCCTTTGCAAGTATTCAATCCTTAAAAGTATAATTATCTACTACAAAATCCATTGTCACATTTCAATATGATTTAGAAAGTGTATTAGTCTCCTACAATAATACTTTCATTTCAAAATGTCATCTAGAGCAATAGAGATTGTCACATTTGAATACATGTGTCAAAATCTACGTTGGCATTACAATTTTTTACAACAAAACGTATTAAAATGCGACATACAATTAGTATTTTTAAATTCCTAGTGTCTAAAAATTTATTAAAAAACGTCCATGATAATAATTGGTAGACAAATTAATATGAATTTACCTTTGAAGTAAGGTTTGTTAATCAATAATACTTTTTTTTTAATATTTTTTTAATTAAAGGACCCTAAAAGATATACATCCAAGCATTGTAGTATCCCATGACTCTCTATTAACTAGATTTATTTAGCTTCAATTTACTTCTTCAAGGTCCTTGCTTTTTAAAGCCAAAAATATGATTAAGCTTTTTTTTTGGAATGTAATTGTAGGATTTCAGATATCTAGTGCGTGAGCCACGTGTGACTAATGAGATTTCAATGTGAATCTTCATGTGCTTCATTAAGAATATAGTATTTAGTCCCTAACCATAGGTGCCTAATTAAGAATATAATATTTAGTCCCTTTCCACTTTAGTGTGCATGTAATTTTCAAAAATTTAACCCCTAAAGGCCCATTGTCCCTTCGAGGGACAAATGAGATTTTGGGCAGGTACCTACGGGCTGAAATTTTGTCTTGATTTTTTGAAACTTTTTTTGAAGATAGAAAAACTGATAAGCTTTGTGGAAATATAATTTTTTCCACAATTGGTGCCCGGGAACAATAGTTATGACCAAATAAGCTCAAAACAGGGGACGGCGGGCAGCTCGGGCAGCAGAAAAGAAATGGACAAAAATTTGAATTTTCTTTTTTAATATTCTTTTTCTGATAGATTATATTTTTGCCTATCTGGAAAGCTTTGATTCATTTCATTTGGATATGATATGAGAAAGTTATGGATATTATTGTTTTTCGGGCAATTAGAGCATCTTCTTGAAAAAAATAACTTATAGGATTCATTTCTGAATGCAATTTTTCAAATTTTTCAATTTTTTTTGCATGGTGTAATTTACTTGCTAGAACAATGTCACCATTGGGATTAGTGCATTTTAATTCCATCTAAAATATATGAATATTTTAGATTTTCCTTTTATCTTGGACCTACCTCTACTTAACAATTTTTTTAAGAATGATATTAATTAAGTTTTTTTGAAATTTTTTTTCCTAGACTCTCAACTCAATTCTCTACAATAAAGATGTAAAGCTCAAAACGTTGTAGTGCAAAAATTTTAAGTTAAAAATGTTTAAAGCCAAAAAATCTAGCCCCGCAATGTGTTGAAAAACTTGTTTTTTTCACTTCAAACGCAGATATCTTGCAATCTGAGCGGTCAAAAATTCTGAAAGTTTTTCCATACATTCTCATACTAGTTAGGTGTTAGATCCTACGGTTAGATGTTCAAAAAAAACATTTTAAATTTTTTTTTATACTTTGCTACAGAAATGGCAGTTTTCAGTGTTTTTTGGCAGAAAAAAGGCCTTGGGCCTTTAGGGGTTAATAGTGTTCTACAAATACTATGTTTTCAAGCGATTTAAAAAATAATTTTTCTCTATTTCAAACGACTCATCGTGGTTTATGTTTTCATTATTATACTCATTAAAGAGTGCTTTACATAGTTTGAAGTTGTTTAAATTTCCTTTCCATTTAATTAAGCGTCAGCATGGTTTAGGATTTTTAAGTGGATGGAAAGCAAAAAAAATAGGTAGAAAACGCAATGGCATATGACATGCAAGATCCATGACCAATTTGATTTTCAAGCTTTTAAATTGCAACATTTCCATTTATTTTAAAGAAAAAGGTAACCTTGCCATTTGTATCAAAAAAATTCAAAGTCCTCAATGCTCCAAATTTGACATAGATAAAAAGGAAAAAAATAGGTAGAAGTTGCAATCTTATGAGATATGGAAGTTCCATGTCTAATTTGATTTTAATGCTCAAAAATTGCATCTCTTGTTTGAATTTTTTTTTAAAACCTGTACCCTTTGTATCAAAAAACTTCAAAGTTCTCAATATTCCAAATTTGACGTGTAGGGGAGGGCATGTATCAACACTAAATCATAATCTTTTCATAAACTTTGGTAAAATTTTTAATTTAATAAAGCATTTTGATTAAGGAAATTTACACCAACTACAACAAATCACTACCTTTGAACCCGACATCAGTTGGTGTTATCCCCTAAGCTAGTGAAAAGGCAAGAAAAGTCACCAACAACCGTGGCTAGAGACACCTTTTAAAGGGAGCTCCTGAGCATTGAGGTCTTAGACCCTTCCCCCTTTTCTTTCTTTTTTCTTTTTTCTTTTGTTTTCTTTCTTTCATTTTAGTCCAAACTCGCTCCGTCGAGAGAAGAAGGTGGGTTTGAAATATTTTTTGTCTATAGGTCCAAGTTTATTCCATCAAAGGCGGACATGGATTTCTCTTCTAAATTTAATCTCCCTCTTTTAGTTCCAAGTTCACTCCGTTGAGGGCGGAAGGATGGGTTTTTACCATTCATTCTCTATAGATCCAAGTTAGCTCTGATTGAGGCGGATGGAAAAAAACAAGAAAATTAAAAACTAGAAAATAGAAATGAACAAAAAATTTATCTCTTCCCTAATGAAAGACCTCCCTTGGTCTACATTGCATCCTTCCCGGTCACGTAGTCGGTGTAATTACATCTCTTCCTTTGTCACTTTCTAGGTTCATAGCGGTATAGCTAAAATCAGTTCTCCTACGTCTCAAGCGGTTACATAAGGTGGCTTTGGCCAGTTACCAAACCATATTGGGATGTCTTAGAAGATTTCACTTTAGGCTTCCATAGAAAATGTATAGTAAGGGCAGTCAAACCAAGATATTCATGTACTAGGAAGTCTAGGTTCCAATATAATCGCCACCAGTGTATAGAAATTGAATGTGTACCCAAGAATAGTCGTAGCAAGAGACTCTGGGTCCTCATGATTTTTCAAATCATACCGCAGATGGCCGCCATATGTGAGCCCCCAATTTGTCACTAGGGATACACTGTTTTCTTTTTTTCAATTTTTAAAAATTTAAATATAGTTTTATTTATAAAAAGCCAAAAAAGAGTGTAAGACCAAAATAGGTATACTAATATAGCATTTGGTCCATTATAGATTGTTTACCGCATTATTGTTGAAATTGTTGTTATGAATTATGGTGTGTGATTTTGACATCTTTCTTTATTCTTTGTAATGTAGGTTGATTGAGAAGATTTGTGATTGTGGAGCTCTTTGACGGCTATTCCAAGCTGTGTATATAGTTTGTTTGTAGATTTGTTTACAGATTTCTTTGTAGATTTGCTTGTAGGTAGATTTTTTTTGTAGATTTTAGTGACATTGATAACATGATGAGAATGCCAAGGAACATTTCCACAAGGTATTATCTTGATGATTTACCAAAGGGTGTTTCTTTTATGTTTTACCACAAGGCATTTATAAAATGCTTTCAAAATTGGGGTTATCTTGATGTTTTTACTTATGGTGTAGCTTTTATGTTTTCCCCCAGTGTGTTTTCCTAATGCTTTACTAGAAGGTGTTTGCACAATACTTTCCCAAATAGCAATTTGATGAATGATTTCCAGATGGTATTCATGAGGTGGTTTACCTTATGGTATACATTTCATGGTTTTCCTCAAGGTAATGTTGCCATAACTTTCCTGTTTAACGAAGTGGGAATGGTCCAATTTTTACCAGGTGCTCATGTGAAAATGAAGTGGGAAAGACCAGGTAATTTAGTTGTTTATTTCCTTGACGGGAAGGGTGATTTCTTCGCATTTGGAGATGTTGCGTACGATCTAGCCAGTCGTTCCTACATCATCAACGTCAAGGCCAGGACGCCTGCTTCCAACAGGGTTTTGTACGTGGAGCGATGATTTATGGGAAACCATGCCAATTATCCGCATTCAGAATGCAGCAACTGGGAGCTAGCGTGGCTACCTTCAGCACCTCGTTCTCCTTCACGTTCACGACATACGGCTTGTCTTGGGATGACAGTAACAATCCCTTGGACGGGAGTGACCGGGGTCGTCTTTTGCCTTTCTTCAAAACGTACCCATGGCTACCATGCATAATGCATATGTAGTATCCCAAGTACGTGGGAACGATCGGGGCCTGCAAGCTGTTTCGATCTCGATCGAACTCAGGCAGTGACCCCTCTGGAATTTCAAGTCCATTTTGACACAGATTATGGTCCGATTCACCACAAGCTAGCAGCCCAGCAACAACTCCATCAGGGTGGCCATGCCAGAAACATGCATTGCCTACGAATATGACATTGAAGCTAAGTATGCACGCAGTCACACACAAATTGTGGCAATAATGAGCATTCCACGTATTATATTTCTCCAATGGGAGAACTTTCACGGCTTGGATTGATTTTTCACGAGCTCATCTCAGACACCGAAAGTCAAACCCTCTGCTGCTCATTTCCAATTGCGAATTTCCTAAATCGATCGGAGATGAGGTGGTGGTCATGTTCTGGGGAAGCTCCGACGTCTGTCAACCACATGGAAGAGCATGAAACGTCAATTTCGTTAAAATGGCATATAAAATCCGCCACTTTGTCTGAACATCTAGGACAGGTAATAGGACAGGTAATACGACAGGTATAGGACAGGTATAGATGTAAACCCGCCAAAGTTCTGGAATGCCGCCATTTTAATGAAATTCACGTTATGAGCTCTTGTTGGTCTTGGAGCTTCTTCAGCACCGAGATATCAGAGTCGAAGCTCCAAATGATGCTTCACTATTGGAAGTCGAGAACAGGGGTTGGTATAACTTACTACAGGAGGAGTTCTAGGCGGCCTTGGTGATATCTATATATTCACTTGCAACGCCGTCCACCAGTTACGTGGCATTGGGCTACTCCAGCGTTTGACCACACGTGTTCTCGTATAATGAGCTCCGCAAACTAGGCTACTGAGAAGTTTGATGAGAGAAATCTGCTCGGACTTGTTGGATGAGGACTTGTTTACAAAGACTCTTTGGAAAGTGAGAGCAGGCGTTTCAGTGAAATTACACTTTCTCTTGATCCATTTTAGGTTTAGGTGTGGTGCGATGGGAGAACTGATGGCCATTTAGCAGTCCATTATGCATACAAAGGGAATTTCATTAAAATGGTGGTATTCCATACACCATTTTGAAATCACACGGTCTAAACTATCTAGATTTTAGAACGTGCAATCTAAACCATCTAGGACTGGTATAGATTTCAGACCACTTGGTCTAAACTATAAAAGTGCCAAAGTTGCGGAATGACAACCATTTTAATGAAATTTTCCATATACAGGCACTCCGTCTCTTTGAAAAAATTGAAAGACTTGTGATTAAAGAAAATTGGAGGCACACAAAAGGCTCCTTCCAAATAGGTTAAAGTAGACCTCATCCTAAAATGCATTTTCTATATGGTGTCTTACGTCTCCATAATCAATCATCCTAAGACCTCACTAAGTTAATTCAATTATTTGAAAAAAATGCTTGACTAATAGAATTCATGTTTGACCCAGGTGGTGGTGTTTTGGTTGCTATAAAGCAAATCAATATCAATTTCAAAATCCAAACAAGCGGAATTCCTCTTTCATGCCAAGTCTTGGCCACATTCGACATCAAAATGCGGTGTGGTTGACCGGATGGCATTAAGAAAAAGGTAAAGTATTATTGGTGTATGAATACATGTCCAATGGAACTCTCAATCAACAGCTCCATAAAATGGTAGCTAACAAGTAACATTGAAAAGGGTGGCATTTCATTCTTGAAGGGGTGAGTGCAGTCCTAGAATACTTGCATGAGGATTGCTTAAGTTGTATTTTGCACTGAGACATCCGAAGAGACATCAAGTCTAATAATGTATTCTTGGATGCAAATTTCAAAGCCTATGTGGGAGAATTTGGACTTGCTTGATTGATGGATCACTACAAGTTGGACAAGACCACTTTGGCAACAAGCACATTTGGCTACATATATGGCTCTTGAGTTACCATACACAAGCAAAGCTTCAAAGGAATCTGCTAAGGCTTTTCAACCATCAAGTGTGTCCATATCTCTTTTTGATGAAACCACATATGCAACACAAGTTCCTTACTTACCATCAAACTCTTACGATTTGAATAGCAACACTGCATGTAGATCAATAGATGCGAATGTGGACTTGGGAATTCAAACATCGATGGTTGTTAGTTTGCTTCAATTAGGACTCTTTTGTTGCCTTCCTGATTCCAAGCCTCAACCTTCTATGGGAGAAGTGAATAGACTCTTGCAACAAATTTGAGATACTAGAGGGGATATATCTTCCATCACAACAATACCCATGCCATCATTGCCAGCCAGCAAACCACCGGGAGTTTATCATTCACTGAAGTTTTCACATAGTATTGTCATGAGCGCTTCAATTGCACCTTCTCCTACTTCCTTAGTTTTTAAGTTTCTTTTGAATGATCATACTAGGTGCAAGCCATGGTGATTTTCACCGACTAGTTTTCTTACAACAAGGACATAGATGGGCAATTTCGTTAGAATGATGGTATTTCGTTAGTTTGGCACTTTTCATAGTTTAAACCGTGCACTCTGAAATGGTCTGAAATCTACAACTATCTTAGATTTTTGGCATCTATATTCGTCCTAGATATCTGAAATCTATAGAAGTCTTAGATTTTTTCAAATTGTGTGGTCTGAAATTTATATCAGTTCTAAATTTTTGAAATCTATACCTATCCCAGATGTCACTTTTATGGTTCAAAGTGGGCACTCTAAAAATGGCACATGGAATACCGCCATTTTAACAAAATTGACCATATAGTTGATCATCTTATTAGACTAGATCTTAGCTTCATCTTGAGTTGGTTCCATTCAATTTCATTCATAATTCAACACCCATGCCATTCTAGTTGAAAACATGCGGATTTGTTTGGTTTCATTTACTGCTTTGACATATATTTGTGTCTTAGACAGAAACACTCACCAAGCCTGAATTCGTCTAGAATATCGCCCTGCCTCCCGAAAGAAGAGTTTAGCTCACACACGGATTTGTTTAGTATCAGTTAGTGTTGCTAATTTCACAGATAACGCAATAATGCCGAGGATCATGCAAGGCCGAGTAACTTGTTCTGGGTCGTGATACAAACAGAAAACCAGATCGGAGCGAACTTACCAAATAGGCTGGTTCGAAGGATCCAGGAAGCTAATTAGGAACCTGCTAAGCAACACACCGCACAGTCCACACACTAAAGTAAGAGCCATGGAAACGGCGAGCTCAGTTTCCGTGCATTCAGTTTTAACTTTAGAGAGGGATCTTGCAAAGCCATAGAGGGCTTGTTCAGCATCTTATTTGCATGGAGAACAGGAGAAGCATGACATGTCACCAAACTTTCAGTTGGCACCACAAACCAGTTGTTGACTTTTCAACACTAACATGGGGCACCATCCCATTGGCAAGCTGTTACTATTGCCATTACAAGTTGCAACTCATAACCTCTTTCTTTTCAACTTACTTCCTACACCCTTGGATCATGAAGATCAAAGGTTGTGTGATTGAAAAATGTACAACCGGTTATGTCTTAGATAACCTATTGGTTGTTAGCATGGCCCATCGGTTATCTAATACATAACATTGTTAATTGGGCTCCTGCCTTCTTTGTCTTAGGGAGACGGATAATTCCCCTCAAGATCCTTGGCAAGCAATTTTGTTATAATACAAACAAAATCATTGGCTAGCTAGATGGTCTTTCCTCTATGATCTAGTGGTTGATACAAAGTTTGATAGAGCCTGACGACTCTACATTGGCTATGTTGAGTGATGGCTACAATAAATGCTTCTATTGCAACGTTGGGGGGCTTTTGCTTTTGCAAGAAGCAAAAAGGACCCCTCAATGTTGGTAAACAGTGTTATGACTCAGAATGAAAAATGGTTGGGGTAAACTGGCCCCCTTGCTCGGCCCCTCCAAGTCATTTCACGGGTGCAAGTAAAAACAATCCTCCTATTTTGCATTTGATACTTGATATTGTACACCTTTTGGGGCTGTTTTCCACAAACCACAAAGATATAGGAACTCTATATTGCATTTTTGGTGCCATTGCTGGAGTTATGGGTACATGCTTTTTGGTACTAATTAGTATGGAATTAGCACAGCCTGGCAATCCAATTCTTGGTGATCGTTCCTGTTGGGGGAGGATATAGGAAGTTCTCATTCTGGCAGGTCTCAGTCAAGTCGTCCGCAATCTTGGATGATTCCAGAACCAAACAATAAATGAGTGGGTCCTCTGGATTGTCTGTGAGTTCTTTGATTACTAGGAGGCAGACCTCGTCATCAAGTCCCACCATGTCAAGAATCTCTAGACCAATGTCGGGATGTCCTCGCTTTTTAATTCGGAGCTGCAGGACAAATTCCCAGGTGCCTTCAGGGGTTTCTCTAATTTTGATGCCCCAAGCAGTCAACTCCGTCTTGCACTTGTAAACGTAGCCCACATTATGTGACCCATGGTATAGGAACTTGGGAAGCCAGAATTCCACAAAAACGGCTAGTTTCCCTAGACGGTGTTCCGTCGGAAGAGTAGTCGACCATGAATCCCTGTGAGAAGTAAACAAGACCACATCGCATTAGAAATAGTCTTCAACGATCCATGGAACAGCCGGAGGTCTCCGGTCATTGACGTGGGTCTGCTGCAGTCGGAGATCTCCGGCTGCGAATTTATCGAACAATCGTTCTGGAGATTTCAAAGGAACAACCGGAGATCTCCGGTTCTGACTAGGATCATTCTGAACTGACTTAATTCCATAATGAATGACAAATTTAAATTACATCGAATCCTGCTACGAGTGAAGATTTTGATATTTTCAGATGAAGTCTTAGTTGTTGGGTGCTCTGTTTTTTATGCTTATAGCGGTGCATGTAGCTAGAAGATATATTAGGTTTTGTTTTAGGGGTTTAGAGCAGAACTCTGTTTTATCAATGACCTTCCTTGTAATGCGCGAGTGATATAATCTATGGTATATCATCTGATTAATTTTTCTGTGGTCTTTGGAAGTTGTTATGTGATTTCCAGCTCATGCATGGTGGTTCGTAAAATTGTTAGCTAAGAGAACTTGACTTGGTTTGAAAAATCTCTCGGATGTGTGTTGTGTTGATAGACTCTGGAAACAGGGTGGAAATGCGAAAATTTTGGGCGTTATTTTAAGAAGTGCCCTTTTCTTATATTCACTGTCTCTTCTTGGTCTGAAATTGCCGGTCTGAGTTTCTGGCCTCAAGTATCGACACTTTCTATTGAAACTTCAGACAGTGTTGAACTTCAGGGTTTCTCTTTGATCAATTAATGGACATAATCAGTTAAAAAACTCAAAATCTCCAGAAAGACCCAAACCAAAGTAGTTAGTATCGTGTCAAGAGGAGCCCTTCATCATGAAAAATTAGGCCTGTGAACCGATAAGCGTTCCACATTGTTCTTACTTGTGCACGCAACCTCTAGGATGTCTTCACGATATAAACCGTAGACATTCGTGCGGGAAGATTCCAAGAGATAATGTCAACGGCTTCAGTTCACACATGCACCGTAGCCCTTGGATGGTTTGAAGACCGTGCTCCATGATACGCAATGAATCACACCAATGAATTCGCATATACCAATTCCAGTCTAGGACGAGCTTCTATATACAAGAGTGGTCTCTTGCGTGTTCTCCTGCCCCTAAAGCTCTTCTTCTCTTCCGGGTCAAGAACCTTGTGCGTGATGAAAAGAGACCGAACCACTCTTAACTTACTCATGGACAAAATCCCACCAGACACGCGGACGGCCCATCTGCCGATTGTGGCATGTCAATCAAAGAGCCAGCTTCACATCTGATTACTCTGATTTGCTTTGACTTTAATGGATCCATGTTGCTTTCTGAGATGAAAGTTATCCCCATTTCAAGAGTGAAACCTGGTGAGTTGCAAAACTTACAATCATTGAAGGGAGTCTACCATATACATGTGGTGGCCCAGTTCGTGTAAGATTCAGCACTACATTCAATGGACTCGTGGTTAACACTAATTACAAAAAAAAAAAAATCATAAAAAACTATTTTTGATTTCTCATAATTGGCTCGCAGTGGTAAAACATGCCTGATGCTTCAAAACCCAAAAACAAAAGCTGCCATCCCACATTACGGTCAATATCCTAACAGCCGTGCCCAACTTTGGAACCTGCAGACAACACACCAAGTCTATGAACACTGCATATAAATATTATTCCCGGATTTACAAACGATTGCTTAAGTTCATGACGGACCCGAATATTAGGACCTTGTGCAATCAGATTATATCTAAGAACAAGAAATTGTTCCCTTTGTAACAGAGATGAGCAAAATACAGACAAGAAGATCTGCATATTACCAATCGACATAGATAATGAGCACACACCAGCTCACAGCCAATGACTCCACCTAGAGAATGTAGAAGTATCCATTAATGAGACATACGAAATAAAGAACCTGAGCTCATTAATCTCACTAGAGTGCAAGTAACATCTTGAACGTACGAGGAACATGCAAGAGGAGAAAACTGGGTGTTGTCTTGACGTTACTATACATAATCTGCAGAAGAGCATAATATGATTCGACGACTGAAATTGGACATGCAACGAAAGTACATAGCCCATACACAGATGACCCATAACCGCAACGAACGGAACGCACAAGCACAGGCAGCAGAAAACAAAGGCTCTGGAATATGATAAATTCCACCTAGCCTAGGTCTCACCATTTCTCCACTGCTAATTCAAAGAGTTACAGGGACCATTCTCTCACTAACTACACACCATCACTTTTCCTTACTTGCTTGCTTCCTTCCTTCCCTTTCACTCCGTTCTCGCCACCTTCTCCTCCACGTACTCGTACTTATGTTCGTTTTCCGCCGCCTTCAGCTTCGTGTAGCCCTTGTCTGTTCCAAAAATCTTCTCATGCACATCATTCCATACGAAATCAGAATATATCTCGTCATTGTATGTCTCAGCAATCCGCTTGATTACTCTCATGCAACCACTACGTTATCCTACTGAGCAATCCCGGGTCTACATGAACTTGTGACGAAAATTGAAGTGTTCCCCAAATCACAAGCAAGCTACGCATAGCCTACTACACTCACACTGTGCTAACCTTGATTACTGTGCTTTTTACAGCCTTCAAATTCTTTTGACTCTCTTTACCTCATTGCCTCAACATCAGTTCACTTGGCGAGCTCCCAGAGCGGTGAAGAGTTGCCTTCTCGAAATCCTCGCTAAATACAATATGCAACACATCGGGCTTGGCCTCGACGAGACGCTTCGTCCGGAAATCCAAAATCGCATATTCAGAAACGACCCCATCTTGAATGAGCTTGTGGTAGACCCCGCCTGGACCGAATCTTGCCTGGTGCTCCTTCAACTCGGAGCCATCTACTAATAGCTCAAAGCCCCAGCGATGCGGAAGTAGATAATAGTCAAGGTAACCCTTCGCTCCAAATAGGGGCCCGACATTGGGTGACATGATTGAATCCGCAGGAAGGATCGAGCAAGCTGCTCTATAGAATTCGTTTTGGTACTGACTTTCATAAACCACGGTCTCACTAGCGTTCCGGGCCTTGGACTTCAGCTGACGAGGGTTAAACCTTTCGATCACTCGATCAATAAATGCGTGTAAACCATTTTTCTCAATGCTATCAGAAGTTGATTCATTAGTGCAATACACCTCGCGAAGCAGAAACAGCCTGTGCAGCTCCGAGGGCAAACTCAACCAACCGTCGTCCTCTTGAATCTGCCCCCATTTGACTGCTAAATCAGCAGCGTCTCGATCACGACCGCTGAGATCCCTCAGATAAACACCCTTTTCTGGCAGCAGCTTTCTCAAAAGGGATCTCATGGATTCTCCATCAGGTTTCTCACCCCTCAAAGCTTTCTCAATTGCTAGGAGACTCCTTATCTGCGAGAGAGAGTCGTAAAACTGGCGTGAGAGCAACAGGTCCCGTGCCTTCTCCTTCTGCTCCATACTACCGGCCTCACTATTTTTCAAGCCTTGTGCAATTAAGAAATCCAACACATGGGCCATTAACCCAGGTTGCTGCCCTGTAAGGTCGAACACGAAATCCCTCAGATCGTCCCATGACGCAAGTCCATCACGAAGGTCGAGGCCTTTATAGCACCAACTGTTCCAGAGATCTATGGCTTCATCCCTGGTCAATGTGAGAGATATGGGGTTCTTTGCACTTTGCAAAAGGCCGACCGATGCGTCTGAATTAAATTTCACAGGTGTGGCAACCATAAATGCGACCCCGGGATGGTACAGCTCTGTTCCATTCCCTCGAAACAGAATCATATGTTTCTAGTGTGTAACAACTGACTTTCCGGTTTGCTCCGCACGAGTTTAACCAGCGGGACTTTTTACCCCACGTTCATATCACTGCCAACGACATGCCCTACACCTAGATTTACCACCATACATTCCCTTGCACACACGAACAGCAAGAAACACACACCTCCCATCAACTGCTGTACTTACTGTAGTCCACCTGGACCACATATTGGTCCATCAGCTCTAGCATCGCGTCAGTTGCGGATTTGGTCTGGTGTTTGATTTGTCCGGGTGCCTTCAAAAAATATTTGGTCTTGTCTGCCTTCAACCAGTTCTGAAAACCAGTACTTTCGTATTTGTCCACAGGCACACATGAACATAGTTTATACTCGGTTTGCTTTAATTGCTCGTGCAAATCCTTCAGCCCGTTTACCTTGTACCCGTGTATTCCTCTCCGGGAGCTAAAGAACTGGAGCAAAATGTTAGGATGTATTACAGCATCAACACTCTGAAAGTTCGAACTGAGAGGCTGATAGTATGTATTTGGCGACACCAACTCCTCTACTTTCGCAAATTTAACAAACGGCATTCCACTTGTTAGCGGTAATGTAGTCTCTGCCTCCGCTTGAGGACCAGGAATTGCAAGACCCTTTGACCCAACTCTTTTCATCGGGAATTCTCCGCCTCGTTGCATAAGCTGATGTGCAACCAACTCAAAAATGTATCCATAAATATTCCCAGCATCCTTGTTTGCATAAGTCCGCAGAAAAAGCACTACGTCAACCTCACTGAGTTTGGTAAAGCGCTTTCCAAACTCATCCTGCACGCACGGGGATGCGAAGTCATAGAACTTGCTCTCGAGTCCATAACTCTCGTCCATACATTTGATATGAATAAGGCTATCACTCATTGCTTTATCCTCGAACGCCCCACTAAAATACTTGAAAGAAGTATTTCTGTCGAGAAACTGGACCGCTCTTTCTACCCGGTCGAGACCATCCGCAATTTTCGCAGAGCATAGAGCATACCTCGGCACGCCTCCTAGCTTTCCAAAATTTTCCAGAGCCACAACTTTGGTAGGTACATCCATGTGTGAATAGTTGACCCTTACGGCTTCAAAGTCGTCCAGAAACTTGTCGAACTCCTCCTTGGACCAAACAGGAACATACCGTTGAGAGACCATCTTATTCTTGGCAAATTCCTGATAATTTTCCTTTCTATCTGAACATGCCAGCAGAATATGGCATCTATAGTTTAAAGCACCGGGCTGTTTTCCATCTATGATAAGCCAAGCATTAGGATCGACAAAAACTAGCTGCAGTTCATTGTCCCACTCTGAGACCCGCTTTGCTGACGATGAACCCTCTTTGCTGAAGTCCAGGAGATACCATGCATCGTTGAATTTCCAAACGACTTTCTGCTTCAGAGTCGCCAGATAGCATATCCAAAAAAGAGTAAACACAGACTTCCCGATGCCCGCTGTACCCAAAAAAACGAATCTTTCACTCTTCTTCGCCTTCGTTAACATCTCCTTCAAATCTCGGTAGCACTTTCGAATCCAAACAACAAATCCTTCTGGATGACTACCATACGGATCCTCACTCACCACCAAGAAACTCTTCTGCCCCCCCTTTTTAACTCCAGCCTTCTCAGCTTGTTCCCACTGCCTGTAATGTTTTGCTGCCGATTCAGCAAAGGACTGGATAAGTGGAGCACCATCTTCATTTCGTGGCCTTTTCGAATGTGAAAATCCCTCTGCATTCATCCAAACTCCCACCATGAAATTACTGTCCTGGGTTTAAGATCCGAGGTTCAAATTCAAGGTTCAAGAAAAGCACATTGCGGTTCCAGGTTCTTTTTGGATTAAATGACGCAAGTCAGTGAATAGTGTACAACGTCAGAGGAACAGAGTATCAATCGCAGAAGCATCTGACATGGAAACCCATCGAGACATCCTACTTCAGACTACAACCATCGGCACGAGAGGCACTCAGACCACCACAAGAAGCATGTTCTCACAAGTGTAAGTAAGCATACTGTTTAGGGATCAGGCTTTAAACACAGCAGTGCCTCAACGCAATATCATCCACTTTCTTAAAAAAATTGTTGGGCATGATGCCATCGCACGGAACCCTAATTGTTCGACTGAGATAAACATAAGGCAAACGCCCCATTTCTAACGATCACACACCCATAACTCCAGCCACGAACATGAGCGGGAAAGTGAGTAGGATGACCTCCAAAAATCTGTACTTCTCCCTAATAATAGAAAACATACCTGCCTAATTGTAACAAATCCTTACCAAGTTACAATTAGGCTGGTATGTTTTCTATTATTTACCGTAAACGACCAAGATCACCCGCCCATAGTTACAGCCCCGAAGATGAGCATCATCACAGGAAACCCTAACCCACACTATGCGAATGGAATCGAAATAGGTCATTCAAATCCCAGACATGAACATTGTCATTCAAAAACCTTACTGGTGGGTCTTAAAGAACCGGGCATTTAGGGGTTAAGAACAAATACATTGAAGAAAATAAAGAAAATTTCCCAAACCTGGAGGGGGTACATTTATCGATGCCTGAAACGTGTATTTGTGTCCTGCAGTGAGCAGATCGCTCTTCGTAAGATCCGTGGAGTCGTCCTCGACTAAGTGGCCGTCGAGCCCAGTCTTCTTGAAGATGACCTCCAGAACTTCAGAGACAGGTTTGCCCCCTGGCGGCGCCTTATACTTGCCCAAATTGGTTCCATCATCTTGTATAATTTCGAAAGAGTTCGCCATCGACAGGAGAAAAGTGTCCTCCACAACCTTCAGTTAACACTCCGCTTTCTGTAAAAACTACTGCACCGACACAGCAACGAAATAGCTTGTGACAAACAGTTGAGAAGTAGAACTCCGCTCTTCTACATTCACTTCATGCAACTGACATCAGCAGAAAACACGCTCCATGGTACAATAATAATAGAGGAAAGAGCTGCTTCGCAAGCAACACTTACGAACTGCATGAAAGCACAACGCATCCATGATCTGTCTACCATCCAACAGAGCAAGAACAAGCAGATTAATAGTTTAAAACATTTCCTGAACGCATCCAGATCAAATCACAATGCAGCGCCGTTCAACCAAGAAGCAAGAAAGACAAAACCCTAGCTTCACACAAACAGAAACTAAACCCTATGTCAAAGGTAATTCAAGCGACAACAACATCCACTTGCTCTTTCCAACAATAGCATTGCTACAACGGCTCACCAATTTAGCTTCAAAAGTAATCATCAAACTAGAACAAAAAAAAAACACTCAAAAACACTCACCAATTTTGGAACGAAACACCAGGCCAACCTAAAAACCTTCAGCCATCGAATGCTCACAAGAAATACGCCAAAACCTAATCTAAAACAAAAAAGAGAAACTTCCGAATCGCAACTTCCGAATCGACGGCAGAAACAGCACTCATTTACACAGAGAAAAACAGAGCAAGCGTTGATACCAGAGGCAAGGCGCGGCGCTGGTGATCCGGCGGAGGATAACGGCGTCGCGAGCGCGGAGAGCGCGCGACGAGTGGAGGCCGATTGCACTGCGGCGGGTGAGCGCGAGAGGCTGGCTATGGCGGTGGCTGAGCTCCGGAAATGCGAATGGCGTCTCCTTTCGCATGCATGGCCCCCATCCAGGTCCGCAACGCTGCAGCAGCTCCGAGGCGGGATCTCTTTCAGCCTCTCGCTGAAGGAGCTTATAAACAACCTCCCCTCACATATTCATCCGTTGGATGATGAATTCTGCTTGATACGGAGGAAATTTTTATTATCAATCCTGGAGTCAGTGAGTGACTCACCCAGTGGACTTCAGTGGTAATTGTGATTGGGCCATCTAAGTTATCCATAAATCTGGACGAATTTCTCGAAATTTTCGTCCAGTTTCCTTGTAAAAGCGTGTAGTTTATGATTGAAGGATGGATGTATTCATCCAGAAAATGCAGGTCACATGCGGGGTGCATGTTGAGGCACGGATGGGTACGTACAGGGTTTTGATAAGTGGCAGCGTCGTGGTCGGGGTTAGTACCAAAGAAGAAGTGTCACATGCCAAGTGTTCGTCGTGTTGTTTTGTGGGCTTATTTTAATTGATTGTTTCTATCAAAAAGGGACTTCTTGTGTGGTTTCGCCGGTTCGGGGTGTCAGGTTGGAAGTTGGAATAACTATTTTGGGTCCCACGAGATTCTTGTATTACCTTCTGCTAGTTAGTGATTCTTTATGAGGCTTCGGTTGTGTTGTTTCTTTTCTAGTAAAAGATGTTTTTCCTTTTCAAAAAAAATAGATATTTCCTTTATTTTGCAGTATAGAAGGTGGTAAGAGCATCCTCAACCCACTCACTCCAATTTGCTCACTGCAAACCCCATTTGTTGAGCCAAACTCTGTGCCCTCGGATTTGCATAGACCATTACAACAGATCCAATGCAACACAACTATATTTATTAAGAAAAGTCTATTCCAAACTTGTGCAAACTAAATATTTTAAACATGTTAAATGTTAACAAAATTTTCCTCCTTTCTTTGTTATTTTGGCATTTATAAATGTTGATGAATAAACTATATAAACTATCTCCACTATTTGGATGAAAAAAATCTTTAAAATTCCAGGCCGTATATGCCAATATCCACTTCTAAAATGCTGATTTTTGCAAAAAAATCCCTTAAAAAAATTTTAAAAATTAAAAATGCTGAAATTTCAATCCCAAAAAGATTATAATTTATCAAATTACTATAAAAATCTTGTCAAAAAATATTTAAAATCCTAATTGTAATAGCCTGCCTAAGTACTTGTAACCCACTTTGGATTTTGTGGAATGTTAGGGATTAATATTCTATTGATGCTGTGAAATATTTACTCTCAAGGCGCAACATTTATGAAATCTGGACTATACTACACCGTTCACCTTATATAGTGTGGAACATACTATTTTCAAAAACTTGCATTAATTAAAAAATTACATTTAATCCACAAGCAAAACAAACATGCTTTGAAATTAACAACCACTTATAAGATGACATTCATATACTTCTTAGTCAACATCCACATCAATATCTAGTTCATACTATATAAAGTGAATAATATAGTAAACTGTGAAGGAAAAAAAATGCATGGAAAAATAATAATAATTCCGTCGATGAGTTTACTCAGAGAGGGTTTTACCTGGAAGAAATGCGAAGGAAAATGGTCGTCGTCGACGTGGTCGTGGTCGTCTCCTGTTGCGACACTGTAGATTTTCGATCAGAATCTCTTAACGTTTGTACATTCTGTACTCGATTTGTACATACGGCGTCCGGAGGAGGTGGTCTTTGTTTTCTGACTGTTTTTGCGCGAGGTTTGTGCGGTTGTGAGTGTTTGCATTAGGCGCGCTTCCATTTCTTCTGCTCTTTGACTGTCTCCGCAATCCGTTGCTAGGGTTTGGCGGAATTGAACTCTTGTGTTCCGCGTTTTGTGAGGCGCTGTGTGAGATTTCCCTCTTTCTGTTGGCGGGGGTGGCGTTTCTTTTTCCTGAGGGCACTGCAAGCGTATCAAAGCGTTTGTATCGAGGAGGATTGTATCGAGAAGTGTTTCAAAGCGTCTATATTGGAGTTTGGAGTTTGTGGAGCGCATCGCATTGGCCAATTCTAAAACTGTAAGTTCCATTTGTGAATTGGACGAATTTACTTGTAAGCGCATCTTCAATCTGTAACTACCTTAGCTCAAACATGTCAGTGAGGTCATTGTGGATTCGTGATTAAAGAATCAATTAGGGTTTCAGATAGAATGAGATCAATTTTTGCTGAATTGAGCGACTTGCTGCAGATCATTCCTCATGTCATGAGCATGTACATGAAGTGGAACATTTTTCTTGGTTCTTGGCACAGTCCCGGCATGCAATAGTCGATGTAGAAGATATGATGGCAGCTCTTCCCAGCACGGCTTCTAAAAAGGTAAGTTTAATTCTTAGTTTGTCAGCATCACAAGGCCGCATCTAGACGATGCTCTATGATGTTGTGTACATTGATTAGATGGTTCTATAGTTGGTTTAAAGGATGTGAAAAGCATGATTCTTCAAAAGAGGCTCATGGGGTTCATGCTTTGCTTTACTCGTATTTTATTCCTTCCGACGTTGTGAAGTTGCTTTTAGTCATCAGCTTTGGTTAACATTGTTTCTGGTATCTGCCAAAGATGCATGGTAGTGTATAGTTCTCATTTCTGCAATGGATTCTCAGGAGGGCAGCTTTTGAACTTCATATGTTGGCTATTTTAGGAGAAAGAAATGGAAGAGCAAGACGAAGCTGTACTAAAATCGGTTGTATTTCAGGTATTTGCTAGAACTGTTTGACTCAAGGGTGCTGTGTCATAAATTAGTCTTGCTTTATACGAGAGAGTACTTCCTTTTGTGACCTTTTTAAGCTTCAATTTGAAATTCTATTTGAAACGCTTTTGCTATATCTTTGCTTATCTGTGGTATAACTACATAGTAATTTCATTGTTTTATGCCCTGAAGTCTTGGTGGATGTTTTGTAGGTACATTCTTTTGTCAATGATGCTAGAAGGGTTTGTGATTTTGAAACTGAATCCTGATTACCAGCATGACCATTTGGATAACCTTACATTTTCCACCAAGTTCGCAAATCCAAGGTCCTCGATATTTTCTTTCCATTGGTGGATTTGTTATTACCAGGTTGAGTGTATATGAAGTGTACTTTCGCTGTGACTCTCTTTTTGTGGCTTCTTTATGGTCCTGCTCCTCAGTAATGTTCAAGTTTAGACTGGATTACTATGTCAGTTCGATTAGGCTATACCAGTGCTGCTTTTAGACTGTACCAGTACTGCTTTTAGATAGGTGCTTGAAGTCTTCTCTTGCCTGGCCGACAAAGGGAAAATTGTGCACATCAAAGGGAAGGATCATGACTCCGGGAAGGTTGCCGATCAGACTGGATCCACGCCCGAAGCGGCAGAAGAATTGTAATTAACTTCTTCTTAATCATCTTGGAAATTCCATCTCAGGATTTCTCTTCTTAATTGTCACTCCAGTAGGTAGAAGATGAGTACATTTTCTCAACTGCTTCAGGGTCATGTTGAGATAGGTGGTCGATCTTGAAGGCGATCGAGTCTGTGACGCTCTTAGCTTTTCTTTTCTTTTTGGCACAAATTGAACGCTCTTAGGACGCTCTTAGCTTTTGGTCTTAGCTGGCGATGAGGAAAACTATGTATCAAAGAATTTTCAGCATATACTATTTAATATATTGTAGGTTTGGGCTCATGGACCGGTTTCCGGATTGAGACGGTCTTGACTTGGGTGTCATGTAATGATTTTAAAGTGACCATGTATTTGGGGATTTGAATATTGAAGAAATTTGAAATTGGACGTTGTTGATAGTGTGTGTCATTTATATCATTTGCCACAAAATACTCTTCAATTTAAACCTCATCGACGGTTGTGCGTAGCATTGCGAAGCCCTAGTTATATAACAAAAGATGATTCATAATAGGGAGTATTGTAAATCATAGGGAGTCATGGATTGTATTGGACCAAAAATACTGTAGTGCAACTTTGTTGGATTGGTGTCTCTAATATTCTTCTGAGGGTCTGGCGAGGGGATTGGTCTAGTACCAACTGGATATCTACCACATTGGTGGACGTGGTGGAGGAAGGTGCCACATGTCTGCTTGAATAAAATAAGCAATGAGTTGGATGCTAATTTTGTACAAAAGGGGCTGATGATTTTGAGTCTATCGCAAAGTGATGCACGATGCGCTACATAAATCTAGTACATTGAACTGGATAAAAAATTTTGCCAAGAAATCCCATAGAACATTGACAATTTATGAAAGGAAATGATAAATTCGTATAGAGAAGTCATAGTTTAACACGGGGGAACAATGAGGACTGCAGGAGGAGCTGTTGCCACTACTCAATCCTAAAGTTACCAGCACTCATTTAATGCATCGTATCCCCAAAAATTTATGTAGTTGACTACCATCTATTGTGTTCACGAGTTTTCGAGCAATTGATAGCCGAATTGCAAAAATAAGACTATCCAATAGGTAGAAACTGAGTTCATAAGGTTCTAGCTTTTCACTTAGAATTAGTCTCTTAATATAGGATCAGTATGTTAGAGGATTATTGAGCTTCTCTGCAGAAGGCCCTTGAATCCACTTGTGCAAAGATAGACGCCGCCTTGAAGGGTAAAACAAGAGTTGACAAAGGATGCAATGTGCCCAGTATCTTGCCTTCTACCCACCTTAACTTGTATATAGCAAAGATAGAAAAGGTCCTATTAGAGGGAATATTCCATAATTACTAAGGCTGATTACTTAGGGCTAAGCAGACTGTCTTAGCAGTAGATCTTGACCCAACCACATTGGAGAAGGAATATCTCTATCTCAAGCATCACGTTCTTATTACTAGCTTTATTACTGGAAATCCGAGAGGTCCTATTGAATGGCTATAGGAGTTGGAAAATGCCATATCATCCAGTAGAATATTCTTGCACCACGATGCCAGATGGAGGTACTCGTATCTATGCCTAAACAAATCAGCGTCTTTTAAAATCAATGACATTCAGGAGCATAAATGGCATTATCATTTTCCAAAACTGGGTACCATCTTTTAACCCTCATTGTCTAGTTGGCTTATCCATTTCTGTTTGATTCACGCTAAGGCTCGTGCCTTTAGAATACTATTTTTGTGCTAGCAAAGTAATTAGTATAATGGGCAAGGTACTTGAAACAGACACAATGATTCCAACAAGAGGGGACCCCAAATTTAGGGTTGAACTTAACTTAGATAATGGCTAGCTGTCAACTGTAGAACTGGTGGGCTTAGATGGTAGGAAAGCAAAGGTTATCATCAACTATGATACAAAGCAACTTCGTTGTAAGTGGTGCCTAGAACATACACATTTCAGTAGCCAATGTATCGAACGCCCAAATGTGCCTCATATCAACAAAGGGCGCGGGAGTGATCCAAAGCATCAACCCCACAAAGCGCGAGACTTGGGGAATGTCAATACATTCCAACGACCATATGGTTGTTATAACCTTAAAGAAGGCGGGTTCACAGTCCATGGTTGTTTGTACACCTGCCCGGACCGCCCGCCCACACGGCCACCTTCCTGCCCACCTCACCCGGTAGACCTCCGCGCTCACCCGATATGGAAATATTCGAGTATATTAGAGTATATTTGAACATATTTGAGCATATTTGAGTAATTTTTAAAGAATATTAAGAAAATATGTCCAGTATGCCCGGTTCGCGCCCAACTTAATGGGCAGGTACGCCCGCCCGCCCATAAGCCTCCAGATGCCTAGTATGACAACCCTGACGCAGTCATGGAAAATCGGCGCAAATGTCAACAAATTCCACACTTTCAACCACGGTGGAGGATTCACCAAGGGAGATAAAGACAACATTTATGGTTGGCCAGGGATATCGACATGGCCAACTTTAGGGTTACAAAGTCGGATCCAACCTAAGACCAACCACCTTTTCCTTACCTGCCAATTGGCCCACCCCACATGACATGCCAATTAACCTTAACCAGTACCTTCAAGACATAGGACAATAGTCAGAAGCCATGGACATTGAAGAGCCCAACCCTCCTTCAGCCTATTCCCCTTAGCAGAATCCAAGCCAACCCCAAGCTCAGCCAATTGAACTTAGCTACAGTGAACACAATAGTGTCCCAACTACAATAACCACACCGTATCATGGACATAATCTTTACACATACAATTAAGCCCTAGGTTTAGATCCTGATTGTAGATTAGTGTGTTAGCTTAAGTTCAAGAAATTTTTTAAGAAGTTGTAACAAAGCAGTGGTGGTACCTTGAGGCACAAGGTACTGCCTTTGGATGATTTGGAGTACAAGCCAAACGACTTGAGATTCAAGTCACCATTTTAGAGATGCCTTGGGCCACAAGGCACAATCTTTAAACAGCTTGAAATGCAAGCTAAGGAACTTGAGGCTCAAGCCACCACCTTAAAAATGGCTTGAATCGCAAGCAAGGTAGAATAGTTGTTCGGGGTTTAAATAGAGAATCAAGGAATATTGTTCTTTATTCTTGTCAACACCAATTATATTCATGTCTTGTTCTTGCTTCCAGTTATCAATACAAGTTTAGTTTTTTTTAGATGTTCATGTTCTTGATTTGTTCATAGTTCATCATATCATTGTCTTGTCTTGGTTAAGAGTTGCATCTGCAACACACCACTCCATGAGGAAATTGAACGAGCTTTCTAAGAATTGCCAAGTTCCAGCCTCAAACACCCGCCCCTAACTCTAGCCATATTAGGTATCAAATCTACATTTCACCATCCAAGCAGAATATCTTACATTTTCGGATTTAGATGAAGACCTCTTTGAACTAGACACCTTTGTGGATGTCAAAGCCCAACAATTCTTGCTAGTCAAAGTCCAATTGATACAACAGAGCCCACGAGTAGGTCCATTCATCCAGATTCTGTCTAGAGGGCCAATCAATAACCATTAGCCATTACACGAGCTCCAAGTTACTAGCCTACAATTCAATTCTCAGATGACCTCACCTATAATCCATCAACAATACTGTAATGTAGAGGAAAGAATTAAGAACAAGTAGCGCGCCATTTGGATATGCTTACCCAACCCTACTCAAACCCAAGTAGACAGTAGGAAGATAAGGAAAATGCAAACGTAGTCCAAAGAGCATTGGCACAAGTGAGGAGCAAAACAAGAACCCCAGATGCCGCCCCTCTCCTCAAATACACAATCTGGGGTAATAGACAAGGGGAACTCACTACTAGCGGCGGAGGTGCTGTATCCAATCCACCCTCATCCTCCAAGACAAGCTGATGAAGTTAAAACTTTTACCATCTAATATGAGAGGTATGAATGACCCTACATCCATATCCATTCTCCGCAATTATATTCAAGGAATAAATAGTTTAGATATTCTCTTAGTTCAGGAACACAAATTCAAGCTATCTTTAATTCAGGATTTTGGTGATAAACGGTTGAAATGATGTATGTCATGGAGCTTAGATGCTAGTCTTGGATGCCAAAGCCAAGCAAGAAACGGCAACATTATCACACTCCTTCACCCCAAATAGTCCAAGCAGATAGGTCGAACTAGGACAAAATAAACAACCAAGGTCAATGGTTCAACCTTGAAGGTATGTCTAGTGGGGACATCAGAATAATTCATGTCTATGCACCAAACAATATCACAGGCCAAATACAGCTCTAGGAGCAGCTAAAACTAGACCTCCCACACTCATGTAGGTGGATTTTAGGAGGGACATGAACAAGGTTGAATTTCAACAAGACAAATCTAGTAAGTGTGGTCGAATGATAACACTAGTAGAAAAACATGTAGGGGTAAACGTCCTGTGAACGTTAATGAACGTTAAGAAAAAATGTTAAAAAATTCAAGTTCATGTTAAGTTACTTTCGCTGAGAAATACGTCTGATTATGTTTGTTTACGTATACGTAAAAGACGTGAACTGCAACATATATACGTTTACATTTACGTGAACCTATTTTCACAGGGTAAGCACACGTGGAATTGTTTAGTAATTCCCTTATTACCTGTAGGAAAATACGTGGATTTACTGAATGCAGACCGACTAGCACGTGGCCCAATGGCGTTATTGCCTTCATGTATTTTGTGATTTTATTTTAAATCATTTCAAAATTGTGACTGTATGCCACGTGTTGACGTGCACTTCATCAGCGCATGTTAATATTAACGTTTTTTGCATGTTTCTGCCGTCAATGCGATGTTTGTATTAACGTTTCACAGGTAATAACCTGCTGCCGTTTACGTGCAAATGTTACTCTTTACGTGACACTTTATTTTTAGTATTACGAGCTTATGTTAATGTCAACATAGTTATCGTGGAGGTTAACATGGTCGTGTACATGAAATTTTAGTTCAATACAAAAATGAAAATTATCGTCCAGTGCAAGTAACCCACAGTACATTGTGGCTTTTTTTTTTCCTCAAAACGAAAGAAACAGTATTGCATGTACAAAGCAATCGTAATGACGCTCTAGAGTTCAAAAAAATGCTGTCCTGGATGTTCAAATGAAATGACTACAGCTTCAAGTCCTCACTCAACATGAATGTGACAAGTCCATCAAAGCTTCTCCAATAAGTTCCCTAACGTAAAATGAGTATACTGTATGTAATTTGCATCTTAGACTGTACATTAGCAAACTCTATAAAATGAAAACAAACACGCAGTAACTAGTATGATTTATTGGTTCACTCACGCCCAGGTTCTGACAGTACACCCATCTTGTTGGGTGAGAACTGTGTCACTTTGCAGCCACATAACTCCTTTATTTTTCTTATACGCTTCCCCCAAAGTCCTGCACATAACTCTGCCTTCACCATCTCATATTTTGAAAGGCAGAATTATATCAGGCTTCGTCACGGTCTTCAAAACCACTCTAATATGATTACCTCCTCCCCGTCCTGCAGTCCCTAATCTCTCCAGTGTGTAGTCAGATGCCATAACCTCCCCAATTGCAACGTAGCTGTCGTTGTCCGAGTCTGACAGAAGAACAACTTTTGCACACTGGGCATCGTTGTTCGTCAACTGCAAAACAAGTGCCCACAAGAATATTATGTCGCCAGAGTAATGAACACTACAGTAAGTAACAGTCAAGCAGAATTACTGTACTTATTTTAAGCTAAGGTACACGATTTTATATTCACAGGTTTTAGTAATGAAACTCTTACAAAGGAATTCAAACTTGTACCAGGTGCTCATATGGTAGAAGTTATAACAAACCTGTTCATGCTGTACTGTCAGAGTCACTGCTTCCTACCAGGTGCGGGACCTTGTTTTCTTTGAACCCCACCAAACGTATTGTCAGAGGGTGTGTGTTGGTCACACACCCTAAACGTATTATTTGGAAATTTATATTGCATTACATACTCCTATTTCCTATGCCTCCTGACTTCACAAAAGAATTCATCGATACAGAAACTAGCACTTCTTTTATACACTGCATATGTGCTAAAGGTTTTTTCCACAGTACATTGAACACTTGCACATTGTCAGAGCAGTTATGGAGTCCGCTATCCTCCTTAACATAGTGGTCGGATGTCATTACAGTTGGCAATGTGCATAACTAGAAATCAGAAATGCTGTGAAAGTTATCAGAGAATGGAAATCAATATAGTTAATCTTACCTTCTGCCTCACTGTTTCCATCGTGCTTGGCTTCTTTGTAGCTTTTTCCTTGCCTGCTGCAGTTGCCTTTCTCGTTGCCATTCGCTCCTGAACTTGCACCTCCTTCTCATTAGTTTCCTTTACATCTTCAGTCGCTACTCTATGCTCCATGCTCTTGTCGTTTGGAGAGGGCCGCCCAGTTACAGTGTCTGATCCCTTCTGCACAGACGGAGTCTGCCATCCACTTGCAAGTATTTAGTTGTCAATGCACAGCGTTCCGTAAATTAATAAAACAATGCTTCCATTGAAAAATCAAGCATTAGCTGATTCAAATGTACAACAACCAAGCCTTAGGTTTTCGTACTCCACTCTAAAAACTTAATCTGATCCTTCCAAATACACACATGAAACTCACGAGTACAACCTCTATTTGCAGCTACAAAAAATCCACAATTTCTAACATGGACAAACCTCTTCTCAGCACTACATCTACTTTTTCCTAAGTTCGTTTATACATCAATGACGCACTCATTATTATTGGTTTTCTCGCTGCATACAGAGTTTGCTATGCTAATTTTAAATTGATCAGTCCTGCCCTACAGCTTACCTTCTCAGTCGGTGGTTGTTCAACCGGCTTCTGCACATTCGACTTCAAATTTGGTACCACCTGCAACACTCCGATGACGACATTCTCAATACGCAATATTGACAACACCAAATGTTATTAAAGTAACCTACACGAAGCTGAGAGTAGGTACGCGGATTTCCAAACGCAGCCACCTCATCATCACTATATCTCATCTCCACAATCATAGAAGGTTGCTGTTGTTGCAAAGACCTGTCTGAAACTGGACACTAACAATCTGGCTCTGCAAAGGATATGCTACAGTGTATTGCCTGCTTGAAATCAGTATATTTTGAAGAATTTTAATACCCCATCGCTACCTAGAAATAAGTGTAGGCATAAATAGGTGCACGCACAGTACGGGATTCAAAGTGAAACCTATGGACTTAAATTAATTACATTCCTGTAGGCTGAACCAGAGTCTCATCATCTGATGCATGGAATTTTTCAAGGTCAGTCCTATTTTTCTAAATTTCAACATTAGGTGTTCACTGCTGTCTTGTTGGCTGTGGCAGGCGATTCCTGGCATGTGGACCTAACGAAAACTTCTTCAAATTCTCAGAGAGGCATTCCGGCAGGTTTTTCCCAGGAAACTTTTATTCTCTTCATAGATCCTGAGTCCTGACTGATTGTTATCCTTAGTGGCATTTGAAAGGGTACACAATGTTTCTGAAATACAGTACATGTTATCCCGATAAACCAGACATAGGAAGTCCTAAATGGTCTATTACGAAATGTTCAAGTTCTCCACAAGTTCTGCATGTGTACATGACTACTGGTATGAGGAACTCACCTTTGTGATCTTCTCTGAATTGCTCACACTCCGTCGTCCTTGTTCACTGGGCCCTGCCACGCTTCCTGCCTTACCTCCTCCTGCGGCCATACTTGCTACATCTGCTTCTCCCACGGCCTCTTGCACTTCCTTGCCTTTCAACTTCCCGGACGCATGATGGACCTCTGCTGACTTACCTGGGGAATTCTCGATGTCCTCCCATCACTGCTCTCATCGTCGTGAGATGATTGGACGGAGCCCTTCTCCCCACCTGAATCTTCACTGCCTTCGGAATCTCCAGACTGTTCCTTCTCAGAGAGGGGGCTTTGCTTTTCTTCATCATCATGCACAATACTTGCCTCTTCCCCGAACTGAGCCTTGTATAATTTTGAGAGCATGGACCCTATTACGTCCATTTTCTCATCCCATTTGTCGATCGAGTCTTCTAAGAGCAACAGCCTATCCTCTATGTCTTTGTTGACGGCAGTCCGGACATTGACTGCCCCGTCAACACCTTTCCGCTTCTTTCTCTCCTCGTTTTTCGAAACGACAGCAGCTATCTCCTTCTCTACAACATCGTCTAATTCCTTTTGATAGGGTTCCCGCCCAAGCTGCATGCTCTATTCACATCACATACACGGTTCGTGAAATTTTTATGACGTATATTTGGACAATACTCAACATAGTTCGATTAAAAAATAGCACAGTCTATGACATAGATGAATCAACAATGCAGCAGTATATTCAAATCAAACAACTTGCAATCGGTAGAGTGATGGGTTTACTAACAAGCTTCACCAATGCTGCCTGCTTGATCTTTTCCTTGGTGCTATTCCTCAGTCCCCTCTTTCTTGCTTGGTTGCCCATCTGCTGTGACTTTCTTTTTGACTCTTCTGATTCTCTTATTTTCTCTAATTCTTCCCAATACTTCTTGTTCAGCCCTGGTGGTTTCCCCTCTCCGGTATCCAGTGCCTTATTTAGAGTATGCCGCCATGTTATGAGTGACTTCGTGGCGCATTTCTTGATATATTTTTCATCCACACGATCAGCGTCCCCATGAACCTCATACTCATCATATATCCGATCCTGCAGTCGATCCTTCGCTTCCTGCTTTTGTTTCTCGTACCCAACGCACGAGTTCATGTCCTTCACAAAAGAGTGAATGTCTTTGCTGAATTGCTCCTTCATCATATCCACTGGAATACCCAGTCCATCCACCTGAATTGGCTTCAAAATCTTCTCTTTTTTTATTCCTGAGCTTCTTGGTCGAAGGTCCAATCCCCCTGGTCGGGATGGGCTACTCCTGGTCCTCTTGAGACGTTTATGCTGATCGTCAATAGTTGGGCTCCGACGTTCTGGGGAGTACGTCTCTCTCCGCAAATAAGGCCGCCCTTCTCTGTTGTCATACCCTCTGCCTTTCAACCCAGTACGCACTCGGCTCTCTCGGTAAGAGAAATCCGGTGTGGGAGATCTGTCTCTACGTACCCTGCTATTGCTGGGGCCTTCGTTATGACAATCACGACGTCCTGTTCTTCCGTAATATTCCTCATGCCCTGCTCCATGCGGACTCTTCCTTTCCCGTCAGCGATCTGGAACGAAGCTGCGGTATGGACAACCGTCACTGCCATAATCCGATCTTCTCTTCCTATCTGTGCGCCATGTAGCGTCGTTGTCAAATGCACTTCCCCTCCCATCTCTACTTCGACGAGGTTCTTCTTCACTTCTGTCGTTGTCGGAATCTTCATATACATTCCTCGTCGCTGTCGATGTTAACTTCGTCGGTGATTTGTCATTGCTTCTCTTCTTCGCCATGGTACTTCTCGGCCAACCGAAAAATTCTTCACATACCTGCTGAAGATCACCCCACCAGCAATAACAATTTCCCATATGTTAGAATTAAAACGGGAAGAGAATGAGCCCTCTACCTGGGAAATAAAACTATAATTTATAAGTTTGCCTTGCGGCAAACAATTGCCTTTCTGACAGGAAGGAGATAACATGGCTCAGCAAGATCCAGACAATTCAAAGTGCATGAACAATGTTTAGGACAGCAGCAATCATACAACTCCCAACACTGTGACAGGAATCCAGAAGAGATTCACTTTCTTCTGCAGACCTTCTCAAAAATTTGACCACCGGAATTGTACCACTGATTGTCATTACAGTGGCCCACTGCCTAATTTGGTGGGGCCACGACACCCTCGAATAAAATAATAATGTAAAAAAAAACGAGCATCAAAAACTCAGAACTAAGAACCACATACAATTCAGGAAAACCAAAAATTGCTCATTTCCATTATTGATGTAAATAATAGACCCAGGAGAGACTCATGGGCCCTGCGGTGAAAACATTGATTTCCACAATGCGTTAATGGTTCACCTGGCATGGGAGAGGGTTTACGGTTTTTGACGTCGTGCTCATTGGCGTAAGAAGCATTTGTCGCTGGCAGTGACAAATTGACAAAGTAGCCAGCCTGCCCGTTAAGACAAACATGCAGCACTTGGAGGACAAAATAATTAAAAAACACAGTGACTGTACTTTCCCTTCAGAAGAAAAAACCTTAAAGTTGAAAGACCTGATATCATACTCTCTACTTGTACACTGAACGGGACCGCAGCGTTTATGATGTATTGAAATATACGGATGCTACTGGTACACCACTCGAAAACTAAAAGTTAACGTATCCGGGTGTCACAGAGAAACCACATTTTTGAAATCTGCTAAGCACCTGCAATCTTCAGAAAGAGATCATTCCGAAGGTAGCAGAAGGCATGCAATAGAAGAACTTCATCGACATGCCAAGTCTAGCATACACGAAGTTGAAGTGACGGCAGGGGAATTGTTTACATGGATATAACAAACTGTAGGCAAGTTTTACTTTTCCAGAATCAAGCATGCCTTGTATGCAATATCATTTTCAATCTACAGGACGTGCCGCAGATAGATGCTTTGTTCTGCGAGTTGTGGGCGCTAGATTACCCACCCTTGGTAATAAAGCGAATACCGACCAGGTTCTATGCCTTTATCCACATTTTTAATATATGGGGGTGTTGTAAGTGTGGTCCACTGTGCCTTCCAAGCAATGAATCTTTTTTGCTAACGTTTCCTAAGTGTCGTGGATGGCAGCGAATAATTAGAATGCATGTAGTAACTCACAAAGCGATTGCAGTGCTTAGGGATGATGGGAAAATTCTAACCCCTTAACTATCTATCCTATGTCGAGGGTAGATTGGGTAGTTGGCGTCATTTCTAACGTCCCTAACTACGTAAAAAGGGGAACCCTTATGTTCCTTCCATGGACCTCTAAGACTATCTTAAGTTTTTAAAACTCCACCTAGAAGTCCTATTTCTAAAGACTAATGCTAAAGTTCAACTTTTACTCTAATTTTCAACCTCTCAATGTAACTCTAGATTTTACTCTTCTAACTTGGTTTTAAATATTAACTACCGACTTTTGACTCTAGGTTTTTACTCCTAATTTAACTCTAAAATTTATCCTCGGAATTTAACTCTAGGTTTAACGTTTGACTTTGTTTTGACTTTGACTCTAAATTTTTACTCCTAAACTAACTCTAAAAGTTACCCACTACCTCTAACTTTTAAATTCTACTTTTAGCTTTTCACTCTCACTTTTTACTTCCCAATTAAATCTAAAATTTAACTTTTAAATTTAATCTTAACTTTTGACTTTAGACTTTTACTCCTAAATTAACTCTAGAATTCACCCTTGAATTTTAACTCTATGTTTTAATTTTTAACTCTAAGTTTTTACTTTCTAACTTAACTCTAGAATTTATCCTCGAATTTTAACTCCATCTTTTGACCTTTGACCCTAGGTTTTTACTTCTATATTAACTCTAAAATTTAACTTGTACCTCTAACTTTTACTTCTAACTTTGAATTTCTAACTTCAAGACTTAACTACTATTTCTACTCGTAATTTCTACCTCCTAAATTTAGTCTAAGTTTTTACTCTTGATTTCTACTTCTTGCTCGGATTGCTTACTCCTAATTACCCTAACTTCCCTTCCTAAACTACCCTAAGGTTTCACCAGGATTTTTAACCCCCTAAGTTAAACTTCCAAATTAATTCTATTTTTTAACTCCCCAAAGTTAACTCTAGATTTTGACCTTAGAATTTTAACTTTAAGAGATAAAAATGTAAATTGACTCTAATTCTAACCGTTAATTAATTCCTAATTTTAATCCTAAATTCTCTTCCTAATTTAAACCCCTAAGTTCCGTCCATGGTTCTTTTTGGATGAATTTTACTCAAAATTCCTCCGTCCTACCCCCTACCGCTTTACTTAGTCTAACGCGGTCAGTTTACGGTCAAATCTTAATTATAAGATGTTTTTGAAAACCTCTAGTCCTAATCTATCAACTTTTGAATCTAAACTTCTAATTTGCACTAATCTCGGATGCTAATTACGCCCTAAGGGCTGATTAGGGAAATAAATGCTAATTAGGGAGAAACATCAAAGATAAAATTAAAAACTCACCTCGTCACTACCGGTGTCAGAAATAACTTCGTCCACGTCCACGTGTACATCTTCACGCTCCATGGTAGTCTTTGGCTTTGTTTTGAATTTTTTCCAAGCTCACCGCTTATTTTAGGCAATATTACAATTTTTTGATGATCTAAACGCCCTCTTTCCCTTCCTCCTTTCTTTTCTTTCTTCTTCTTCTTCTACACTAGCACTATTCCACCTAAGCTTTTATGAGTCTTACACTATGGTCTCAAACTTCAAGGAGGTTTTAAGATGCCAACTATCCTCTTACACCATTTTGCCTTTGTGTCATCCTAATCCTCCTCTCAACGGTCACCACAAATTCTCAAGATTTTCTCTTAGGTCGACCTACTCTAAGTCTAGGTCACTATTTATCGTCTCTCTTACCTCTCTTGCCTACTTCTTCTCCTCCTTTCCTAATCTCCTTCCATTGTGTGTAGGTGTGAGTGGTGAGAGTGAGCTATTTTTTGTGTGTAGGTACGGTGGTGCTCCGCTCTTTTCTCCCTTCTCCCTTTTGTATTTTCTACCCTAATCCTACCCTAACTCTAGCTTAGCAATAGACTTGTCCAACATTCTTTTGTGTCTTAGTTTTGGTCTTGTTTTGTTTTGGTGTGAGAGAACTCCAAAAACCAGAAATCAAAAGTCCAAAAGTCCAAAATTTGAGCTCCAAAAGGGGGAGCCCGATCTGTGGCCCCAACTGCCGCTCCCCCGAGTTTGCCTGCCTGCCTGCCTCCCGGCTAGCTGGCTGGGGGGTCGGTTTCAATTTTTTATTTTTTTATTTTTTTTATTTCTGAACTGATTTCTGAACTGGTCTTGAACTGGTCTTGAACTGGTCTTGATGCTGGCCTTGATGCTGGCCGATGCTGGTCCAAAGAAAAGACTGAAATTTTTGCTACAAGCAAACTAAAAGACTGAAATTTTGCTACAAGCTAAATAAAAGACTGAAATTTTGCTACAAGCTAATAAAAGACTGAAATTTTGCTAGGAGCTAATGGAGGGCTAGATTTCTTTGCTAAAAACTAGGGAAACATAAAACTTTGGGAACTACTAAACGAAATAAAACTTTGGGGTACAACCACCCACTAAGTGCAAAAGGACCTACATATCTTGGAAGCTAAACTTTGAATGTTTCCACAAACGTCTTGGAAACTAGACTTTGGAACTAAAAACCTGGGAGGATCAAAGCTTCGCCACTTGGTTGGTTTTAACACCAACTTTAGGACTTGGGGGCACTCCGGAGGGTTCAAAGCTCCGCCGCCTAACTTTTAACACACACTTTAGGACTTCAACCTTTGTTACAAGTTCAAAGCTTCGCCGCTTCCAAGGGGGGTCCACACAACAAAAGAGACTTTAGAAGAGGGAAAAAACCACACTTTTAAAGAAAACACACATAGGGTCAAAGCTTCGCCGTCCCGGAGGGGGGTCCACTCAACAAGGAGAATATTAGAAGAAGGTTTGGAATAAACTTAGAAAACATACGCAAGGGAAGTTCAAAGCTTCGCCGTCCCGGAGGGGGGTCCACTCAACAAGGAAAATATTAGAAGAGGGTGTAAGCAAACAAAACACATAAGAGAGAACACACAAGTTAAAGCCATGTGGCAACGTAAAGCTTACACGCTAAAGGCCCCCCAAAGCGGCATCGCCAAGGTACGGTGGGGGGTTGCTCTAGGGTTAGTGCAAGGCTCAACAAGACTCCCAAAACCACAAAGCTAACTCACAAGGGGCACAAAGAGGACACACAAAGTACAACAAGAGCACAAAGAGTACACAATAGATACACAAGGCAAGATAGAAGGACCCCCAAGGACCTTCAAAGCTTGAAATCTAGCAACAATGGAGCAAAAAGAGCTCCAAAAACACCGTAGAGGTTTTTGGCTTTAAACGCCAAAATATCCAAAGCAAATTGGACCCACGGACCCAAACAAAAGTGAGGGGGTGTTCTAGAGAGAGAAATGGGGCCCTTATATAGGTTTCCCAAGGGCTCACCCCTCTCTCTAAAGCTCTAAGGTAACCTTATCAACGGGGATTTTCATCCCCATCCTCAAAGATTTTCATCCTAATCCCTAAAATTCTACTTCTACCATCTATGCTGGTCCAACATCCTAACTTTTGGAGATTAGCTCCAATCGTCAAACGGATTGCGCCGTTGGATCCAGATCGCCTTGTTTAGTCCTAGACCCTTCTACCCCCCGTACCGAGGCCAAAAACCCATCGTAGGCTAATTTAGTTTAAAAATCAAATCGTGGTAAAATCCTAGATCTTGGGGGTCTCCTATTTTGAGAAATGTGAATAGCCTAGGGTCTCCGGTAGGTGCGAGAGAGTCGGGAAGGACTCTTGATTGACTTCGTTTCGCCATCGTATGGGCCCGGGATGCCGGTCAACATGGCGGGGATCCCACCACGTGGTTAATTCCCGAGGAATCTCGCCGGTCCGGGTACTTGCCGCTATCGGAATGTGCTGAAACTTCACGGAGCGCATTATTAACATAAAACAAGCTAGTCTAATTTTTAGTGAAATTTTATTGTAACCTGGGTAATTTCCATGAAATTCCCGTTGGAGGTTAGGAGGGTTGACCACCCGGAAAAGGTTCTTCTGCAAGTCGGAAGATGCCGGGATTTTTCACGTGACCTCTTAGGGAGTCGCATGAAAGACGTGCGGGGGTGTTTCCGTACCTGACACGATTGGTCAATGGAGATTAAAATTGGCCATCTCCTTGAATTAGCGACGGTGCGGGAATCTTCTGCAGGTGGAGGAATCTTGGCAAACCGATTTCGCCGTTGGACTCCTGGCATGGGATTCACCCTAGAACACCATCCTTGGGTTGTAGATTCCTCCACGGGCCCGGTCTTGCGTGAGTGGCTCCTGCATGCTAACAATCGAGATTTTGGGAATTCGTCGATCTAATGGGGAATTCTAAATCTAACTCTAGGACCCGACCTAGTGGCCTCGCTGTGGATCCCTCGGACCGACCTAGCCATGAGTTGCCACATTCATGGTAGAAATTAGCCCTTTTGGGGCTGTGTGACGCAAATCCTCCAAATCTAGCCTTTCCGTTGCTTTTGTACTATTTTTAGGCCAGGTTTGGGGGGATTCTAAGTAAAACACAAATCTAGACCAAATACTATAATGGGTATGACACAACCCTATTTCGGTTCTACACTCTTTTTATGGTTTTTTGTATACTTTTATCAACTTTAAACTGCAAATTTCCAAAAAAATAATTCTACGAGTCCCAAGTGACAAATTGGGAGCTCACACGAGTACAAAGGGATTTTCAAAGAAACCCTGGAACGATAGAATTATTTCAAACCGCAGACACTTAAAAATGAACGACACAAACTGCGGAACCCTAATATAGAAACCTGTTACTGTACACATCGTAACTTAAGTCACCGACCGTAACGCACCCTAAATTGAAGTCCTCGTCTATACGAGGCAAACTAGTGTTCAATTTCACACCAGCATGCAAGGTATGTGTCCCGGTCCTTATGATCACCGTACTGCAGTTTGTCACTCAAAGTGCGCATCGGGAGGTAGCGAAACCCTAGTCTGACCGACGACGTTGCCTGTCGTAGCACAAGGAAGCACAAATCCTACCTTTAGGCGTTTTAATTGACAAAACACCCAAGATGACCCGTGTATCGTTCCCAAAGGATTTTACCGTAGTTTCCTCAATATATTCGGATTAGGATTAGGAAACCCAAAACCCAAGACAACAGGAATCCGGAACTGAAATCCGGATACTGCCTCTTAAACACCCTTACTTCTAAAATACTCTCTCTTCCAACCCATACAATTTCACACTACTTCACCAGATATGGAGGAGTGTCATTATCCTGTGCCTCTCCCTATCCAGATTAACAATTTATCACCCAGCAGTGCGGATGCGGAATTGGAAGGAGTGTCATAATCCTATTCCTCTTCCAAATCCGGATCCGGACCCTGTATCCTTAGTAACAGATAGTAGAAGTTTAACCTCGTATACGGAGGGGTTCGCTCTTAGATTAAGGAAGGACGCGTAAATCCTACCCTCCAGACAGGGTTGTCTTGTCTGACACGTTTTTGGGTTTTGGTGTCGTGTTGGACGTCTGACGTCGCGTGTCGTATAGGACAACTTGACGGATGGGCGTCGCACCTCGTCGCGTAAGGGTAAAAAATTTTATCCCATGGTAACTCGATGTCACCTACGTGGCAGTCTCTAACAATTGATGTGGCAATTCAAAACCACGTCAGCATAGGCGACTACAGGTGGGGGCGCATGAAGGTCAAGCTTAGGCAACCGCGGGTTCAAATTTTAGGGCGACTTCGGGTTTAAAAAGGTAGGGCGACTTCGGGTTTAAAAAGGTAGGGCGACTTTGGGTTTAAGAAGTAGGGCGACTTCGGATTTAAGAGCGACCTCTGGTCTTGGGCGACCTCGGGTGGGCGACCTCTGGTCTTGGGCGACCTCAGATGGGCGACCTCTGGTCTTGGGCGACCTCGGGTGGGCGACCTCTTTGTTACAATTGGCAAATAATGCTCAAAACTGCCATTTTGGGTGCAAAGAACAAAAAATTCAAAAATAGTATTTTTTTGCATATGTAACCGTAGGATCTTGCAATAGAATAGTATAAAAATGTGTGGAAAAAATTTCAGACATTTTCACCACATAGATTACAAGATAAATGAGTTCAAAGTGAAGAAATCATATTTTAAGGCACAATAGTTTAACCCCTAAGGATCCAAGGGGGGGGTTCTTTCAAAATGGGCCAAAACTGCCAACAACTTGAGCAATTTTTTTGATCCATTTTTTTTGAGATCGGATATAATGTAACAGTAGGATCTTAAAGTTAACATTGAAAGTGAGCACCTCAAAAAAATTCAAATTATTTGACCGCATGGTTTAGGAGATATTTAATTTTGAAGTTTTATTTGGGTTAATGGAAATACAGGGCAGCTCACTTTGAAGGAGCATATTTTTGTGAGAGTATTTCAAAATGATGCCTTTTTTGTGCTCATTGAAAGATAAGAGAGTTGAAAATGTACATGTACAATTTCATAACATTCCAAGAATTTTACAATTCATGGTGAAGCTTGCAATGCACAGTGGACACTGAAATTTGAGTAGTGTTTGCAAGAGAAAAAAGAATGGGACACTTGTCTTCTCCTTGAGCTCCTTGGATCTGAACTTTTCAAGGTGGATCTGACCTTTATGAGGTGGGAAAGAAGCTCATTGGTTGGTTGACTTTTTTAGTCCATGCCCAAATCGGATACAAAAAAACGAATTGTAAATTAGACTACACTGCTAAACTTTGAAAAATTCCACAAGGCGGAGTTTAACTCAAAATTTGATGAAACCACTGCCATTGGATTTGTAACAAAGTCTATTTTTTTCAAATAAATTTTATTTTTCAAAAAACTTAAACTATAAGAATGGGCAGCTCAAAAAACAGGGGCAGCGACCAAAAAATGGTCACTGGGGTCCTTAGGGGTTATGAGACTTTGAATCTTTTTAACTTTAAAAGTTTGCACTATAGATCTTGAATTAAATTTTTTTTCATCATTCAAAATTGAGTTGAAGATATAAAAGAAATTAAAATTAAAAAAGTATTATAGTTTTTATTCGTTAAAAAATTATTAAGTAGAAGAAGGTACATCATAGAGGAAAAAACTAAATCATTAATAGCTCTAAGATGGAATTAAGCCACACTAATCCCAATGGTGAGATTATTTTAAAAATTAAAATTAATTTTGTAGAATTCTTTGTTTGAATTTTTTTTAAATTGAACCCAATAACAAATTCTATATCTATTTTTTCTAAAATGATACTATAATTGCCCACAAGACAAGATGCTTCATAACCTTCACATCATCCATCCAAATGAAATGAATCAAAGTATCACATGTAGACAAAAATACAATCTATGAGAAAATAAATATTAATTTTTATTTCAAATTTTTGTAGATTTATTTTTGCCTACCTAATTTTGATCTAGGCTTATTGTGATAGAACTCTTGGTGTTGGTCACCAATTAAAATAAAAATTACATTCTTAAATAATTTTTTTTCTCTTATGAAAAAGTTTCAAAAAGTTTCATTAGAAATTGACCATATAGGAACTTGCCAAATCCATTTTACCTCTTGCGAAGATAATGAGACTTTAGGGGTTAACACCCTATCAATGTATTATTTATCAAGAAGATTTTGAAATTTTAACCCCTAAATTCCCAAGGCCTTTATTGAGCTTCTAGGAATTTGCTCTAAATTGAACAAAAAGCCAACATTTTGATAAGTTGTATCAATTTTTTTTAAATTGTAATTGTATAAATTCAAACTAGACATGTTAGAGATCACATAGGAAAATAAAATACAACAATATCACTTATGAATTGAAAGATTATAATGTTTGAACACGAGGGTGTTAAAAATGCAAAAATGACTTGAAGTCTTTCAACCCTCTTTTCACATGCCAAATCAAAAAAGTTGGTCACCTGGAAAATATGAGGTTAAAGGACCTAATATGCGTAACTCCAATCAATTTATGGCTTTTCAAAATCTACTCTACAATTTTTTTAAATGAATTTCTAAGGTGATTTTTTCTCCAAGATCTAGTGTATTTGAGGCTCATTTCCAAGAGCCCTCAACACTATGGAAAGTCAAGATTGCAATCGGTACCCTTGCACAAAATCTTGATGAGAAAAATCATAATCAATCATTTGCAAAATCGGATTTTTGATGCTAAAATTACACTTCTAAAAGAATTTTACAGAAATATAAACTACTAAAAAAAAAAACTTGATTAGGTTTTATTTAACTTCAAAATATTGTCAACACCAAAATTCGGTGCCTCGGGCATTTAGGGGTTAATATGGAGTACATAAATAAAGTTTTATGTAAAAACATCCCCATTTGAATTTTTCTACTCTCCAAGCATCATCATACTCATCATCTTCATCTAAAACTTAAGAATTAGAGGAAAGAGGTTTAAATTAAAACTTCCGCTTTTGATTTATGCAAATCTTACATATCCTATTGGTGTGTTATATATGAAGTGGGTTATAAAATACAAAATAATGGATACAGATTTTAATAAGAACTTCTTCATTTGAATCTCTATTCTCAAAGCATCATCATATTCATATATGATTTATAATCTTGATTTAAAACTTAAAAAGTGAAAGGCAAGAGATTTAAATTAAAACTTCCGCTTTTGATTTATGCAAATCTCACATATCCTATTGGTGTGTTATATATGAAGTGGGTTATAAAATACAAAATAATGGATACAGATTTTAATAAGAACTTCTTCATTTGAATCTCTATTCTCAAAGCATCATCATATTCATATATGATTTATAATCTTGATTTAAAACTTAAAAAGTGAAAGGCAAGAGATTTAAATTAAAACTTCCGCTTTTGATTTATGCAAATCTCACATATCCTATTGGTGTGTTATATATGAAGTGGGTTATAAAATACAAAATAATGGATACAGATTTTAATAAGAACTTCTTCATTTGAATCTCTATTCTCAAAGCATCATCATATTCATATATGATTTATAATCTTGATTTAAAACTTAAAAAGTGAAAGGCAAGAGATTTAAATAAAATCTTCCCCTCTTGATTTATATGTCAAAGAATCATCCTAATGGTGTATTATTTGTGAAGTAGATTTTAAAATATAAAACAATGGATGGAGATTTATAGAAGAACTTCTTCATTTGAATTTCTCTATTCTCAAAGCATCATCATATTCATATATGATTTACCATCTTGATTTATAACTTAAAAAGTAAAGGCAAGAGATTTAAATAAAAACTTCCCCTCTTGATTTATATGTCAAAGAATCATCCTAATGGTGTATTATTTGTGAAGTAGATTTTAAAATATAAAACAATGGATGGGGATTTATAGAAGAGCTTCCCATCTAAAGTTCTCTATTCTCCAAGCATCATTGTATTCATATAATATTTTCCACCTTCACCCAAATTTTCAAAATTAGAGGAAAGAGATTTAAATTAAAACTTTCCCTTTTGATTTATGCAAATCTCACATATCCTATTGGTGTGTTATATATGAAGAGGGTTATAAAATACAAAATAATGGATAGAGATTTTAATAAGAACTTCTTCATTTGAATTTCTCTATTCTCAAAGCATCATCATATTCATATATGATTTACCATCTTGATTTATAACTTAAAAAGTAAAGGCAAGAGATTTAAATAAAAACTTCCCCTCTTGATTTATATGTCAAAGAATCATCCTAATGGTGTATTATTTGTGAAGTAGATTTTAAAATATAAAACAATGAATGGAGATTTATAGAAGAACTTCCCCATCTAAAGTTCTCTATTTTCCAAACATCATCATATTCATGTATTATTTACCACCTTCACCCAAGTTTTCAAAATTAGAGGAAAGAGATTTAAATTAAAACTTTCCCTTTTGATTTATGCAAATCTCACATATCCTATTGGTGTGTTATATATGAAGAGGGTTATAAAATACAAAATAATGGATAGAGATTTTAATAAGAACTTCTTCATTTGAATTTCTCTATTCTCAAAGCATCATCATATTCATATATGATTTACCATCTTGATTTAAAACTTAAAAAGTAAAGGCAAGAGATTTAAATAAAAACTTCCCCTCTTGATTTATATGTCAAAGAATCATCCTAATGGTGTATTATTTGTGAAGTAGATTTTAAAATATAAAACAATGAATGGGGATTTATAGAAGAACTTCCCCATCTAAAGTTCTCTATTTTCCAAACATCATCATATTCATATATTATTTTCCACCTTCACCCAAATTTTCAAAATTAGAGGAAAGAGATTTAAATTAAAACTTTCCCTTTTGATTTATGCAAATCTCACATATCCTATTGGTGTGTTATATATGAAGTGGGTTATAAAATACAAAATAATGGATAGAGATTTTAATAAGAACTTCTTCATTTGAATTTCTCTATTCTCAAAGCATCATCATATTCATATATGATTTACCATCTTGATTTATAACTTAAAAAGTAAAGGCAAGAGATTTAAATAAAAACTTCCCCTCTTGATTTATATGTCAAAGAATCATCCTAATGGTGTATTATTTGTGAAGTAGATTTTAAAATATAAAACAATGGATGGAGATTTATGGAAGAACTTCTCCATCTGAATTTCCTTATTCTCCAAGCATCATCATATTCATATATAATATTTACCACCTTCACCCAAATTTTCAAAATTAGAGGAAAGAGATTTAAATTAAAACTCTCCCTTTTGATATATGCAAATTTTAAAGAGTCATCCTAAGACCTAAGGGTATATTATTTATGAAATGGATTTTAAAATTCAAAATAATGCTTGGAGGTTTATAGAAGTACTTTCCCATTAGATTAATTTTTTATCAAAGAATCATAGTCAAATAAACAAAAAACAATCGTATAGTAGCGTATTCCCCTTTCCACAAAATTTGAATGTTTAATGGAAATTGAGACCCTTTCATCACATTTATCAATTGGAGTGAATTTATAGATCAATAAGCTTGTGGTATGATACAAACCCTACTAATGACAATCCAAAGTGACCAAATTTTAAGAAGAATTTTAATATTTAATAAATGAAATTAGGTGTCTAAACATTGAATTCTAATCCCATCTAGCTACAATTAGTTATCTACTTATCTCACCTAACATAGAACGTACATTAATATGCCTTGAAAACTGACGCATGTACAATTTATCATAATTAAGCAGGCTATTATTATATTTGATCTCCCTCCAAAATGCCATGCTTTGGATTCTTTAGGCAACTTTGGGTCCATGGCGACCTCTTATAGGCGACCTCTTGTCTTGGGCGACTTCGGATGGAGGTGAGAACCATTGCCTTTTCAGCTTTGTCTAAAATTTGGCAATTTTAGGGGTTCTGCGGGCGACTTCGGGTCTTGGGCGACCTCGGGTCTTGGGCGACCTCGAGTCTAGGGCGACCTCGAGTCTAGGGCGACCTCTTATGGGCGACCTCTTGTCTTGGGCGACTTCGGGTGGAGGTGAGAACCATTGCCTTTTCAGCTTTGTCCAAAATTTGACAATTTTGGAGGTTCTGTGGGCGACTTCGGGTCTTGGGCGACCTCTTGTGGGCGACCTCGGGTCTAGGGCGACCTCTTATAGGCGACCTCTTGTCTTGGGCGACCGCGGGTGGAGGTGGGAGCCTTGGCCTTCTCTTTGTCCAAAATTGGCAAATTTTGGGGTTTTACGGGCGACTTCGGGTCTAGAGCGACCTCTTGTGGGAGACCTCGGGTCTAGGGCGACCTCTTGTCTAGAGAGACCTCTTTTGGGCGACCTCTTGTCTAGAGAGACCTCTTTTGGGCGACCTCTTGTCTTGGGCGACTTCGAGTGGAGGTGAAAACCATTGCCTTTTCAGCTTTGTCTAAAATTTGGCAATTTTGGGGTTCTACGGGCGACTTCAAGTCTTGGGCGACCTCTTGTGGGCGACCTCGAGTCTAGGGCGACCTCTTATGGGCGACCTCTTGTCTTGGGCGACTTCAGGTGGAGGTGAGAACCATTGCCTTTTCAGCTTTGTCCAAAATTTGACAATTTTGGAGGTTTTGCGGGCGACTTCGGGTCTTGGGCGACCTCTTGTGGGCGACCTCGGGTCTAGGGCGACCTCTTATGGGCGACCTCTTGTCTTAGGCGACCGCGGGTGGAGGTGGGAGCCTTGGCCTTCTCTTTGTCCAAAATTGGCAAATTTTGGGGTTTTACGGGCAACTTCGGGTCTAGAGCGACTTCTTGTGGGAGACCTCGGGTCTAGGGCGACCTCTTGTCTAGAGAGACCTCTTTTGGGCGACCTCTTGTCTTGGGCGACTTCGGGTGGAGGTGAAAACCATTGCCTTTTCAGCTTTGTCTAAAATTTGGCAATTTTGGGGGTTCTACGGGCGACTTCGAGTCTTGGGCGACCTCTTGTGGGCGACCTCGGGTCTAGGGCGACCTCTTATGTGCGACCTCTTGTCTTGGGCGACTTCAGGTGGAGGTGAGAACCATTGCCTTTTCAGCTTTGTCCAAAATTTGACAATTTTGGAGGTTTTGCGGGCGACTTCGGGTCTTGGGCGACCTCTTGTGGGCGACCTCAGGTCTAGAGCGACCTCTTATGGGCGACCTCTTGTCTTGGGCGACCGCGGGTGGAGGTGGGAGCCTTGGCCTTCTCTTTGTTCCCAAATTGGCAAATTTTGGGATTTTACGGGCGACTTTGGGCCTAGAGCGACTTCTTGTGGGAGACCTCGGGTCTAGGGCGACCTCTTGTCTTGGGCGACTTCGGGTAGAGGTGAGAACCATTGCCTTTTCAGCTTTGTCCAAAATTTGGCAATTTTGGAGGTTCTGCGGGCGACTTTGGATCTTGGGCGACCTCTTGTGGGCGACCTGTTATGGGCGACTTCTTGTCTTGGGCGACTTTGGGTGGAGGTGAGAGCCTTGGCCTTTTCTTTGTCTTGAAATTGACAATTTAAGGGGTTATATGGGCGATTTCGAGTCTTGGGCGACCTCTTATGGGCGACTTTTTGCCTTGGGCGGCCGTGAGTGAAGGTGGGAGCCTTGGCTTTCTCTTTGTCCCAAAATTGACAAATTTTAGAGGTTCTATTGGCGACTTCGGGTTTAGAGCGACCTCTTGTGGGGGACCTTTTACACTACAAGAGAAAGGGGTGTTTTAAGTGAGTTTTTAAGTAGTGTCCTAGACACATGATTTTAAGTAATGACCTTTAAGGAGATTTTTAGCAAAATTTGACTTAAAAACATGTGTTTTAAGTCAAATTTTGCTAAAAATCTCCTTAAAGGTCATTACTTAAAATCATGTGTCTAGGACACTACTTAAAAACTCACTTAAAACACCCCTTTCTCTTGTAGTGTTTATCAAGGGCGACCTCTTGTCTAGGGAGACCTCTTATGGGCAACCTCTTGTCTTGAACTACTTTGGGTGGAGGTGAGAACCATTGCATTTTGAGCTTTATCCAAAATTTGGCAATTTTGGGGGTTCTACGGGCGACTTCGGGTCTTGGGCGACCTCTTGTAGGTGACCTCGGGTCTTGGGCAACTTTGGGTGGAGGTGAGAGCCTTGGCCTTTTCTTTGTCTTAAAGTTGGCAATTTAAGGGGTTATATAGGCAACTTCGGGGCTTGGGCGACCTCTTGTGGTCAACCTCGGATTTAGGGCGACCTCTTATGGGCGACTTTTTGTCTTGAGCGACCGCGGATGGAGGTGGGAGCCTTGGCCTTCTCTTTGTTCCAAAATTGACAAATTTTAGGGGTTCTACTAGCAACTTCGGGTTTAGAGCGACCTCTTGTAGGCGACCTCTTATCTAGGGTGACTTCTTGTCTTGGGCGACTTCAGGTGGAGGTGAGAACCATTGCCTTTTCAGCTTTGTCCAAATTTTGGCAATTTTGGGGGTTCTACTAGCGACTTTGGGTCTTGGGCAATCTCTTGTGGGCGACCTCTGGTCTAGAGCGACCTCTTATGGGCGACTTTGGGTGGAGGTGAGAGCTATTGCTTTTTGAGCTTTGTCCAAAATTTGACAATTTTGGGGGTTCTACGGGCAACTTTGGATCTCAGGCAACTTCTTATGGGTGACTTCTTGTCTTGGGCAACCGTGGGTACAGGTGAGAGCCTTGGCCTTCTCTTTGTCTCAAAATTGGCAATTTTGGAAGTTCTATGGGCGACTTTGGGTCTCGGACGACCTCTTGTGGGTGACCTCAGGTCTAGGGTGACCACAGGTGGAGGTAAGAGCCTTGGCCTTCTCTTTGTCCCTAAATTGACAATTTTTGAGGTTCTACGGGCGACTTTGGGTCTAGAGCAACTTCTTGTGGGCAGCCTCTTGTCTACAACAATCTCAGATGAAGATGGAGCTATCGCTTTCTCCTTCTCTAAACAATGGCTATGCTTTATATTTTCTTTTTTCTTTTATAAAGAAAAAGAAAAAGATAGATTTTTAAGTAAGAACATCTTCTTTGTTTTTTGGCAATTTTGGTAGTTAAAAAGAGATTTCAAAATTCTTCACCTTCTTTTTTTTCACTTGAAATTTGTTTATTAATATTTTTGTCCTACGTTGTTCATACCGTCATACATCATGAAAACTCCTTAATCAATTATGTTTGAAATTTTTGAAAATAATTTTCTATTAATGTCTCCTCCATTTCTTTCATTGGTTTTCATGAGTTGAAATGCCTTGATGTTTTTCCCTTGGAAAATTTTTAGAAAGTCTTCCTGATTCCTAGGAACCTTTTAAGGAAGGATGTTCTAAAATTGCCCTTGCTCACCAAATCGTCTCTAGATGTAGTGCAAAAATTGTTAGTATGATTTGCAAGCTCCTTTTTGTAATTATGCATTGAAAATAAACAATTTGGTTGTCCAACTAAAACTTTTGATGTCTTTTAAGAGTGAGTGAAAAAATCTTTAAAAAAAAGGATGCTTTAGGGAACTATATGGATTCTCTTTTAGGTGATTTGTTATCATTTTGAGTCTCGTAAGATTCATTACAGATATCCTACTACGGAGAAAAAGTTGGAGAACATGAAGAACTGTTGGTGGATGGTTCTAGAGTTGTTCATTGTGTATAAGTCGCAAGTCCACAACATTCAAAGAGGAGCATAGAGAACTTGCAAGCAAAGCATAAATGTATGATGAAATCTATCTTGTATTCTATAGGAAAATTGATCCAGTTGATGAAAAGTAATGATATGGAGGAATTTACGACGATGAAGTATTTGAAAATGCATCAACAATGAGGGATATTGTGAGGAAGTTGGGTGAATTTACTGAGCTTAATCCGAAGAAGTGATTAACATATAAATAAGTGGTGAACTTGCTTATGGACACACCATGGTTGATGAAGCCCTCTGAAGTAGTTTCTCGCACTAATGTTTTGTAATAGGCACTACAAGAGAAAGGGGTGTTTTAAGTGAGTTTTTAAGTAGTGTCCTAGACACATGATTTTAAGTAATGACCTTTAAGGAGATTTTTAGCAAAATTTGACTTAAAAACATGTGTTTTAAGTCAAATTTTGCTAAAAATCTCCTTAAAGGTCATTACTTAAAATCATGTGTCTAGGACACTACTTAAAAACTCACTTAAAACACCCCTTTCTCTTGTAGTGAGGACATGATGTTACTAAATTAGCACAAATAGAAACGTAGGCCACATTGCTTGTTCAAAATTATGAAGAGAAATGTAAATATATTGAGGGTGATTGGAAGAAATACTTGTCCTATTTCTTGTCCCCTTGCCCTCAAAAATTGACTTTTTGCTCATAACTTTTGCATTGTTTGTCCATTTGGCATGAAATTTGGAATAATGGTAGATGCAAAAGTTGCAAACCTTGAGTAATTTTTTAAATTTTTTAAAAATTAGTTTACTATTTTTAACCTGCCCCCGATTGGATTTCTACCTTGGCCATTTTGGGGGGTTGTAGTCCTATTTTTGACCCAAAAATGCGAATTTGAAGCCACAAATTGGACATGTTGGAGGTCTACTAACATTACAAGGGCTTACGATGAGTTTTTATGAAAATAGCATCATTTCGATTGCACACATGGGATCAAAGTGACCTTCCTTTGCGCGAAAGCTACGAAGAGGGAAAAATTTTCCTTCATGAATTTTTTGGTGTAATGCGACGGCAATCTTCTTTAGCAAAATATCTTTTTTTATGGAATTTTATGGAATTTTTTTGAATCACTAAAAATGAAAATCTCCACAGACCCCTTTTCTGCTCCCAATGGCTTCTGCGGTACTTCGTAGTAGTCCATAGTACAGCATAGTACTAAATCAATGGTTTAAATCTGCAGGCGCCTTGAATCAACGGTTCAGATTTGCCGGGGCGCTTCTAAAACATAGTATTAATAGTATTGCATAGTACTGCCAGTCCTATGGCCAAAAAACGCAGTTTTGACAGAAAAACGTGAAGTGTTTCTTGCAACTACCCTTAACCACTTTTTATATAATGCGCCATTTTAACCCCTAATGTCCCAAAGGCCTTTTTTCATCCCTAAACACTCAAAACTACGATTTGTATTGCAAAGAGTAAAAAACTTTAATCTTTTTTCTTTTTGCATATCTAATCGGAGGATCTTGTACTAGACTAGTATAAGAATTTGTGGTAAAATTTTTAGAAACTTTGACTGTGTGGATTGGAAGATATATGCATTTAAAGTAAAGACAAAAGTTTTTTTACACCTTGCTCAACTAGATTTTTTTGGCTTTAAGTCATCTTAACTTAAAAATTTTGCACCACTGATTTTGATTTTATATTTTTTTATATTGAAAAATTGAGTTGAGAATCTATGAAAAAAAATTTAAAAATCCTTAATTTTCACTCATTAAAAATTGTTAAGTAGAAGTAGGTTCAAGATTGAAGGGTAAACTAAATTGTTAATAGCTCTAAGATGGAACTAAAGCACAATTATTTCAATAGTGAGATTGTTCTAACAAGTAGACTTAATCCTCTCTAACAATTCTATTTGAAAAATTAGAAAAAAAGCATTCAAAAATGAGTTCTATAAGTTATTTAAAAAAAAAGATGCTATGATTGCCCAAAAAACAAGATTGTCCATAGCTTTCTAGTTACTAGTCCAAATAAAATGAATCAAAGTTTCATATGAAGACAAAAAAATTTAATTTTTTGTGGTTTCAATTAAAAAAATTCAATTTTTTGTGGTTTCAATTAAAAAAATTCAATTTTTCGTGGTTTCTATTGAGCTGCGCCTCGAGTTTCTTTTTGGACTTAGGATGGCATAACTTTTGGGGTGATTGCAAGAAAGACCGAACGAAAAGAGTAGCGTCGGCGGCAGTACTACACAATACTCAAATTTGTTTCGGGAGTACTTAAAAATTAGAAAAAAAATTTAAATTTAAAAAAAAAAATATGTTTTGTATTCACACCTTTAAGGAGAAGGTACCCTAGGAAGGAAAATTATAGGAAAATTTTTAAAGTAGGGTTTAGGGTTTAGGGCAAAATCTCATGAAAATAGGTACTTTGACGTTTCAATTTGTAGAAAATAGGAAAAACAGTTTTCAAAGAAACTAAAAATTGGCCATTTGGGAAGACTTCATTTTAAAGATATTTTACCAAAAAAATCATCTTAAAACCATTTTGAATGTTCAAAATTGTGCGCGCAAGAGAGCCCTGTTTGCCTGAATGTAGAGGACATAAAATAATGTTTTTTTAAATTTTGTTTGGTAGGAACATGCCTCTCTAGTGTAGGTATAGACCACAAAAATTTCAGCTCTGGATCATTAATTTTGGAGGGTCCCCAGTACTAAAAACCCCTAAATCACAAAGTGTGACAAATTAGCTAAAATGAAATTTAAATATAAAATGATTTTTGAAAATTTCTGAAAAATAAAATTTCTAATAAATGTCTAGTTTCTGATCTTCAAAAAAATATTCAAGTACATTGACTTTAATGTGCAAAAGTTATGGCCGAAGACAACTTGAACACATCAAGTGTGACACAAAATAGTACCGGTCTTTCTTGCAATCACCCTTTGCTTCTAGGCACTCATTGAAATAAAATTATATTTTGTGAAAGATAATTTGATTTCTTATCTTTAAAAAAAGTTTCAAAAAATCTAGTCAAAAATTGAGAACACATTAGCCTACCTGAAAATCCCAAAGTCTCATGTAGGGACTTTGGGACTTTAGGACTTTAGGGGTTAAAAAAATACTAAATATTCTAAATGCAAGGTGCTGAGGTCCATGTATTGAATTTGAATTTTCTTCTGCGAATACTTTGTAATTTTTGTCAAACAATTTATCCTAATTATTCACAAGAATAAAGTTGAATTTAAACCCCTAAAGGATCAAGAGTCATCTAGGGAGTTCAAATAGGTATCTACAATCTCAATTTTCATCATTAAAAAAAAAAAAAAAATCAAATAGAAGAATTCATCAACTTTGTGGGAATATAATTTTTTTCAATTGGTGTCTGAAAGCAAAAGTTATGCCACCCTCAGCCAAGAATGAAGGTCGACGGGCAATACAAAAATCACAAAAAGTCAAAATTAGAATTAAATTTTTTTCCTTCAAATATTTTATTTTTGTCTACATGTGAAGCTTTGATTCATACTATTTGGACTAGTAATGAGAAAGTTATGGACAATCTTGTTTTTGGGCAATCATGGAAATTTCTTGAAAAAATCTCGTATTAGATTTCATTTTGAATCCAATTTTCACAATTTCCATAAGTAATTGTTTGTCAAGGACTCAAGGTTAAGTTTCCTTCCTAGAAAAATTTCACTATTTAGATTATTGTGTTTCAATTCCATCTTGAGGCTATTAACAATTTAATTTTTTAATTCAATCATGAACCTACTTCTATTTAACAATTTCTTAAAGAATGAAAATCAAGTGTTTTCTTTTTGGAATTTTTTTCCTAGACTTTCAACTCAATTCTTCAACATAAATTTTTTTTAATTCAAAGTCTATAGTACAAAAATTTCCACCAATGGCAGTCAAAGTTAGATGAAATTCTAGGCCAAAGTATAGAAAAACTTTTTTTCCAACTTTAAATGATGATATCTTCCAATCCGTACGGTCAAATTTCATGAAATTTTTACCACATGATCTTAGATGAGTGAAGTACAAGATCTAATGGTTAGATTCTAAAAAAAATATTTTTTCATTTTTTTTTATGAACGCAGCAGAAGTGGCAGTTTTAAATCGCAGGACAAGAGGTCAGTGGTAGGTAGACGGCTAGCACCTGTACCAACCCCAAACCCCCGGTTACAAAAGACTACACGCATTTATAAAGGGACAGGTTACACCGATGTACCTCCTTTGAGAAAGATGTAACCGTGTACCCCCGAATGCATTGTATTCTTGTAGCTGCGAGGGATAGGATGGGAGTTCTTTTTCGTTCTCTTTAGGTCTCGTAGGGTGGGAATTTTTTTTAGTTCTCTTTAGGTCTTGTAGGGTGGGAATTCTAGAAGACTATTTAAGCCTGAACACAACACTCATTCTTCCTCTCTCATTTTCAGTTCCTTCTGCACGGATGAGCTCGCTTTTTGTCGCGCTAAACTAGTTTGGTCCTAAAGCCTGTTTATATTTGTTTAAGCCTAGATCTAAGTGTTATTTGTATTATTTGTGTTAGTTCTTTATATTGTTATATTGATAGGGTTTTAGTCTTCTTAATTTCTTTTGTGTATCTAAAAGCTTGGCAGCGGAGGCAGAGCGACGTTGGGGCGGGCGGGGACTCGGGGAGTGGCGATCTTCGTTATATATCATGCAAGTAAGTCACAGATCTTGTGCCTTTGTTTATTGCGTTTATTTGGTTGAGCGCGTGTAACTTAATTGTAGCGAATTAGCGATGGTGGGGTTCACAGCTGTGAAGCGCTGCATGGCCGCTGCGGTCACCGCACCTTCCATGGCCGTTTATCTCACCCACGAGGTACTGTACACGAGGTACTGTACTTGTTTGTTTCGTCTGGGTCGTCCTTCATTCTTTTTTTCGTTGTGTATTTTGTTTTTTTATGCCGTTGTGTATTTTTTCGTTTGCCAGAAATTTGGGGAGGCGCCGAGGTTCTTGCTCAGCACCTACGGCTGGATTGTGGGCGCTGGGGTGGTCGCCAACCAGCTGGTGGGCCACCCGCAGTTCGGAACCATGGACGCGAGGTTTGCGGCCATAGAAGGAGTTATGAGGATTAACTTTGAAGCTCTTGACGTGAAGCTTGCCTCCTTCGTTTCGGAAGGCAAGCGCGACCGGAAGCTCGCGGCAGCTCACATGGAGGCGACACGCTTGGCGGCCCTCTCGTTGAAAGAATCCATCGAGAAGATGGAGAAAGAAATGTTTCTGTTGAAAAGCAAGTAGCTTTTGGCGTACGCGTACGTTTCTCTCGTTTGCTTTTTCTACCTTGTTCAATTCGTTTTCAATTCGGATTTGTACTGGATTTGTACTGCTTCTAAGAGTATCTGGTGGTGGTGGTGGTTGTAGGTTGAGTTCATTTTTCCCCGTTATTTAGATCATTCGACCTCGATTTCTAGCAAGGAGCTTCGTGGGGTTTTCCAAGAGGGCGTTTGTAGCTTTAAGTGGAGATAATTTTGACGGAATACTGAAATTCTCTTGGTCACCTGGTACGACTATGCAACATTGGTATTGACTTTGCAATACCATATTTGAATTTTGATTTCACTACTCGGTGATTTTGAGTTGCCTGTCGTGACCAATGTTAGTCTGGACTTTATTTGTAGTTGATACTCAACAATTTTGTGTACTCGATACTTGAATACCCTAACTGAGACTGACGGTAATTTCCGATTCCAGCAAAATTGGATCCTACATCGAGTTCACCAGTGCAACACAAACCCTTCCTTGGCAATTGCTTTGTTGTTGCAACTCCCGTGTTGTCCATCAAGTGCACATTCGCATCTAGATTAGCCACATTGCCATTACTCGTCTTCTCAAAAGTCCAACTTGCTATATCTCGCAAACCGTGATACTTACATGGTGGTTTCTTTCACCATTGGATGCGCAATATGTGAAAATGGGGAGGTAGCCAAAATTCCCGCCCTAAAAGAGTATGTCCAAAATTCGGGGATATCCATGTAACCCTAAACCCTAAACCCTAAAACCCTAGTGAAATTTGGGCCAAAAATATGGAAATCTCTACCCACAGGTACTTGCCCAAAGACGTTATGTTGCTCCAAAATTCACCTTGGTCTTTTAGGGGTTAAGAATATGCACCCTATGTTTATATTTGTTTTTTTTCAATATCAAAAATTGAATTAAATAAAGGCCTTCAAAGACCCTAATAGAGTAGAGATTCCCTAACTACCCTCATAACTTTCATTTCACCAATCAAAAAAGAATGATCAAAAAAACCTTCCACATATACCTAAATCTATAATCCTAGTTTCAATTTTCTTTAATTTTTAAAAGTGATTTTTTAAGATTTTCTTGAGTTGCCCACTAATAAATGAAAATGATATATCATGCAATAACTTTTTAACCATGCAGTCAAAAGTTATGAAAATTGTTGGGCCTCAAAGCTACTCCTTGGGCATGTATTGTGAGAATTTAAAAAAAAAAAAAAAAAATTCCATTTATAGGAAGTTGCCCCAAATTGCTATATTGACCTAAACACGGTGTTTTGTCCTTTATGGATTAAATGCAACTCTCCATGGGATATTTTCTTGCTTGCCCATCTTACTACTGGAATTAGTGCCTTTTATTTTCAATTTAGAAATATAGAGAACTTAGATTTTCTTCCTCCCTTATACACACAAATCCAATCCAATTTCTTAGGAATTCAAATTAAATTTGTTTGCTTCTTTTCTTTCCCAAGACCCTCAATTGAATCCTACACCCTAAAACCACTTTTACCTTCCCAATTTTGTAGTGCCAAAATTTTAGTGAAAAAGGTTCAAAGTTTCATGAAGCCTTGCAATATATCTTAAGAAGTTTATTTTCTACCCTTAAGTGTAGATAATTTGCAATTTGTGTGGGCAAAGTTTTTGAAATTTATTCCCTCCATTTTCATACTACTAGATGAAATAATCTAAGATTAGGTGTGCAAAAAAAAAGGTCGAATTAGGTCACTTTTTTAATCCAAATGGTTTTATATTGTTATTTGGTCTTTTTGATTTAGCACCCTTATGAATATTGATTTCTCAAAATAAATATTCTAGATGAAATTATACCCATTTCTAATGTTTCTAAAGCCTTGGAGTAGATTATTATGTACAAGTCCCCAAAATAATTACCTTCTAAAGACCTATAAATCCTAAACCCTAGAATTATAGCTAGGATGTAGATGGTTTACTATTGTACCGAAATCAATTGAATTGACATTTTTCAATATTCTAAATCCATTTTCTATATTTTGGATGTAAATATACGCATTGGCTTCTATTGGAGGCTTAATAAACTAAGTACCCAAAACTTTATCCAAGAACAGAGGGATTCACCCTACAACTTTTATTTAACATTAAGTAAAAGACAATCATTTAATAACTTAAACCCAAAGCCCTTAATTCAAGGCATTGCACCTCCTCTAATTGTAGTCATAAATCATTTGTTTCAGTCCTGCCAAGATGCAATGGTAGGTAGACGGCCGCACCCTTGTAACTCGGAACACGCATTTATAAAGGACTCCATTCATTTACACAGGAGAAGTTGCACCAATGAAACCCCTTTGAGAAAGATGTACCCGTGTACCCCCAAATGCACTGTATTCTTGTAGCTGCGAGGTATAGGTGGATCCTACAAAATAATAACTTTGTAATTCGATGGGTGGTTGCAAAATATTTGAAGAATGGTACTATTAAAAAGCAAACCATCTAACTTGATTAACTTTTGAATATTTTGAATATTTAACTTTTGAATATTTCTAACCCCAAAGTACTTTTGAATTGAACTTTTCATTGAATTATATTGTAATATTTATATTCTCCAGATGGAAGTCCATTGAAAGGGCAGCATGGACCCTAACTGGGTCTGCGCGCATGAATCAATGGAATGCACTGTAGTCATAAATGATTTGTTTAAGTCCTGTCAAGATACAGTGGTAGGTAGACGGCTAGCACCTGTACCAACCCCAAACCCCCGGTTACAAAAGACTACACGCATTTACAAAGGACTACACGCATTTACACGGGACAGGTTACACCGATGTACCTCCTTTGAGAAAGATGTAACCATGTACCCCCGAATGCACTGTATTCTTGTATCTACGAGGTATAGGGACCCTTTTAGCACACCTTGATCTCCTAAATCTATGGCTACCACATCTTGATATGTTTCTGAATCCAATGGAATTTTTCTAATGGTTCATTTACATGTCTCAATCATATAATCTATACCCTAAACCCTAATTTTTAAGGTCCCCTACAGGAAAGGGTGACGTTCCCAACATTGGGAACGCCGCGGCCTAAGGGGAACGTCGGGATCGGGGAGCGCCGGGGACGCCGGCGTAATGAGGGTTTTCGGGCGCACGGTATTTACTGTGGAGGATGAAGTGTGGAGCGATGCTGCAACGGACGGAGCTTCCTGGAAGCGCAAGTATTCTTAATTGCAACGTTGAGGAAGTCTTCTCACCTTTTCATGCTTAGTCTGTGAATTTCTTGGGGGTTGGGGATCGCTGCTGTTGCTTGAGGATTGAACTTAATTTTTGTATTATGGGTTCGGTGCTTTAGAGTAGTCGTTCGTAGGCGTAATCCTCACTCGGTAGATTTCTCTACGAAAGTAGAGTTCCGTTACAGGAGACTGGGTCCGAGCGAGGCAAGGATGCAATTTGAATTGCAGGCGGACGTGGGATCTCAGCTTGAATCACACGCCGTGGGTTGCATGCATGTCGGCTCTACCTTCAGTGACATACCGCATTCAAGCAGTACTTGATCTGAGGGAGCTTGATCTGAGGAATTTGCTCCAGGATTAGGGTTTGCCGGAGAGAATTGTGCTGCGACCAGGGTTCACAAATCAAGATTTCAATAGCTTTCAAACTTGTAGCCTCCCAAGTAGGTATATTTCATGACCTGCTCCAACTCTGAGTCTCTGACATCCAGATGCAGTTCAACTACGAACCAAATCACATATCATGGATTGTAAATGCAGCAATGCAGGCAAATACCTAGAAGAGGAGCAGTACAAGAGTTTCAAATAGACTTGTCCGTCATTTGTGTGCCGCAGAGGTGAATCTTCAGGTGAATTGATTCTTCCAAATACCATCCACGACGGAGGCAAACGTACACGAATGTTTCTAGCAAACGTGTGGAACTCTGCCAAGCAAAAGAGGATCATGAATGAAAGCGAAAAGATAATATCCAGCCCTTTCACAGCTAATACTGTTAACTGAATAGAACGAAATAGAAAGCTCAAAACAGAATATGTAAATAGGACTCTCAAGCCCGTTAATCAGAAATGAACCATCTTGAAAGAGTTGAGATACTCCATGCATCCTCATCACAACAGAGTCTCCCACAAGCAACAATCTCCATAATGCTACAAGTCCCTCTCCCTCTCCCAAAGATAACGATTCACATTTTGAAAAAACCCAATCAAACTCCATCTCCATCTAAAAATCTCCACGGTCTCGCTAGTTTGTGACCCAAAACCGTTTTGCTACTCAGCCTATTTACTATTATTAGACTGGTCAGATTTTCCAATGATTTCGAATTCAAGACATGCTGCTGGAGAGTGCCTGCGGAATCTTTTTACCTGCTTTGCGATCGCACTGGCAAATATCGCAAACTTTTGTAGCGAAATGGAAAAACCTAATTTTTTTGGGAGAACCTGAAACTCTCAATAGAGTACTTCTTATCGTTATTCATGGCGTGATCTGATGGACATGCTTAGGAGAAAGGCACTGATTTTTCTCAGACTCCTCCATAAGCATAGTCGCAGTTGCGGCAGGGCCTAATAGATCGTCCGTGCTGTTGATAAGGCCTACTCTTGAAAGACCAAAATCTGTAAGCTGCACATTATTTGCAGTAATTGCGTTGTAAGAACATGCACAAGAAAGTCATAGAATCAATAAAAAGTACATAATAAAGAAAGTGTATTCTTGAGGCTATTGTTTGTCCTACTCTAGAGACAGAGATAGCAACCCAAACTTAGAATAGATATCGAAAGTTACAAGGAATGTCTGTGGACGCATCCTAGCCGATTTAGTTCACTCTTTTCCTTTTAGAAATCTGACGGACGTACTTGGAGCTTCTAAACTGAAACGGTGACCACTCAGGTACGAGGTCTCCCACAGTATAGAAAGAGAAGGCTGAGGCTTTTGGTAGTGCGCACAAAGAGAGGGTTGAATCTGAGGTCAATGCCTGGCTACTATCCTAAACCGCAAGGCTGAAGCACGGGCTGCAACTGTCGAGGTTTTCTTTCAGGACTTTTTATTTCTTAATTTGTTGCTTTGTCACGGAATGAATTATTCTCAACCTTGGCTTTTCTCTGAATCCAAGTTGGTGAGTTTGCATCATCAAACTTGATTGCTCGATGCTTTAGGCTTGGAATAGCTATTGATCTAGCTCATTGGGATGAGATGCAGTCAAAGGTTGAGCAAAAGAAGATGAAGGATGAAGCAAAAGCTGTTGAGCTCAAAAAGCGTGAGGAGGCAAAGGCGGAGCAATCTATCTGCAATGCCGAGGTAGATTTTGTTGTTTCCAATTTCAGTTTCAGAATAATAATAATCAGTTTTAAACATTGTCATGTTGATTGTTTTGTGAGTATGCATTGTTTGCGTATATTTTTGAGCTTGTTACAACAACTATGTAGGTTAAAGCCCATAGGATTGTCGCAAGTGCCAAGGGAGGAGGCAGTAAGAATGAGTGCACGTGCCAAAGAAGAATGTGAGAAATTTATTGTTGATTCACACACTCAAGCTGAGCGGGTATAGCAACCATCATCTAATTTTTTGGTGTTTCTGGTGCATTCCAATGAAGCGGAGAATCCCTTCCAAAGTGTAGATAGCTGAGCAAGCGGAGGTTCAAAAATGGGAACCTGCCGAGTTGAAGGACAAAGCTGAGTAGTTGAAGCTTTTGGGTGAACTGCCATTTTATGAGAAGGATAAGCAAGGGTTGGGCACAAAAGTGAAGAATGTTCTGACCTGCCACCATGGATCATAAGGAGATTGTCATATTATTTGTTCTTTTTTTTTGAGGAATGGATGTTTTGATTCAGTCAACGTGGGATGAACACTAGTTGGGATGTATATGACATGGCATCCTTGGTAACTTGTGCCTTGTAGATATTTGTCCACTGCTAGATCTAGTGGAGATGAATTGATTTGTTGTTGGATGTAACTTCATTATTCTTTGTAATTATCATGTGAAATTTGTGAGAACTATCTTGCAATCTTTATACATTGGGGAACAGTTCATTTACGAATTCTGTATAAACCAAAAATGCTTTCTTCTTCCTTCAAAGTATAAAGCATCACAAAGGTCAAACCTTGCTATTCTTGCTTCTCAAATCATTTATTACAAATGTAAGACAGAATGCTCTTTCTTCGTCCTGAAATCGTGCAAGCCTTAGCAAGTTAGCAACACGATTTTGGAATTGGTCTCATCTAAATGGTATTCCTTCTAATTCACCATACAAGAAACTTTCCCCTCGATGGATAAAAAGATGTCCTTCAAATGGAAGTTTTATAAACAATAATGCACTTTTGTCTAAACATTATAAAAAACAAATCTGATAAAAGATGTTCTAAGATTGTGATGGAGAAAGACTATGGAGTATCCACCCTCTAATACTGTGAAACACATGTCTCTTTAACCCCTTAGCTCTCCGACGTCCAAATTCTAGACAATGAACAAGGAGGTTCCAAAGACTTTTAGTGGTGACCATAGATCTCATCAATTCACACCAATGCTTGACTACTATTTTTTAAAACTTTTTGTATGATGAATTTCATGAAATTGAGGCAAATAATATATATTTATAAAAAATTCAAGAAAGGATTTATGCGTTAAGAAATTAATTATAACCAATATGACATGAAAGTGAGAACATCCAAAATCGTCTATGTACTCACCATTCTTAATATTCAATATGACTTCTATTCAAAGTGCAACTAACCGTTAAAGCCCTAAAGTAAATAAAATAAGTATGTTATTTAGGCAACATAGCATTTTGAGTCATCCATTTACAAATAAAGTTTGTTTTCTTTTTCTACAAAATTTTCACACACCATGTGGTCCAGGAGTAGCTTCAAGGTGCAACAATTTTCATACTATTTGACTACATAAAAATTTATTATATGAATTGTAGTTTCTATTGAAGCTCAGGTAGCTTGGGAAGCTTAAAAAAATCACTTTTTTAAAAATAAAAACTTGAAATTGGTTTTCTATACTTATATATGTTTAAAAAGAGTTGAATCATTCTATTTTGATTAATAAGATGAAAATTATGTAAAGTTTTAGTTTGAGGGCAGTTATGGAATCTCTACCCCAAAATAAACTTTGAAGTCTTGAACTCAATTTTGAACTCAATTTTCAATAGTTTAGGAAAAAAATTAAAAATGAATTTCGATTGTTTATTATTACTTTGCTCCAAAACAATTCCGTGGTTTGAGAACATGAGTCAAAGTAAGCCTCAGATTTTGCAAAAAAGAAAACGGTTCCGTGTGCTTAAAGTATGTGATACAATATTGTATACTTGCAATATGTGTACCACTACAATATTGTATTGTAAGAAATTGTTATGTTCATATTTGTTTTTTCTAGTGTAATTCCAAATTGAGCTTACTTTAACCCATGTTTTTAAACCACGGAATTATTTTGGGGCAAAGTAGACAAGTAGCACAACATTACAACTATTGGGATAGGAATTTTTTAATTCTATGACTAAATTCTTAACAATTTAGTAATTTAATCATATTTTACATCTTTCTACTTATTACTTTTTTCAAGCATGAATATGAATTTCTTTTTGAATTTTTTCACATGTATTCCCAATGTATTTCTTCAACATATTGTGGAAAAATGTAAGTTGTAGGACAAATACATCTTTGGATAAAAAGTTTGAAAGATGAAACTTAACCATTTGGAAGGAGTTGAAAATACTTCTTTTAAAATTGAAGCATCATGATGTTGCAATTGTTAAAGTTTCTCACTATGATATTTTAGGAGGGTGTACTCGGACAAGTTAACTAAAGGATCTTGTAGTTGAACTTTTTTACCTTTTTTACTACATTTTGACTACATAATATGCACTATGAGATTCTATTACTTCCATCATTTGATTCTATTTATTTTCAAAATTCATTTTTAAGATCTTACTTTTTCTACTAAAAATGAAGCTTGACATAAAGCATTTTAGTTATTTTCAAATATTTACAACATCTTATTTTGAAGATCTATGTGGTACAAATGTAAGTCAAATGCCACAAGAACCTCAAAATCAATTGCATAGATAAAAAGTCTTTATTTCAATGTTTTTCTCATGAAGACCATTTACATATTAAAAGAACAACTTAGGGATTTAGGGATTCTTAGGTTGGAATTTCATGTGGTTCTAAACAAGTCTTAGTTTTGGGATTGCAGCTCTACGTGTTGAATTCAACTTGTGCGGCATGTGTTGATCATTCAATTACTTGACGATCTCAATCATTTGTTATATTCTATTGCTTCCAATGTTTTGTTCTTTGTCATTAATAGAGCAATGTTTTGGAGGTAAAGACTATTAGAAAAAAAATTAATCTTTACAATAGATCCAACTTTGTGCAATACAATACTACGTATATGATTTTGTAGGTGATTCTTTGGGGACCACACGTCTTGTTAGGTAAATTTTAAAGACTCTAAACCCAAAGTAAAAATTGAATATTGTAACTATGCTTTTTGGACGCCCTTTCTTGCAATGACCCACCCTAAATCACTATTTTAAGAACCAAAATTTGAAATTGGTTTTCCAAGATTCATATATATACAAAAACTTTATATCATTCCATTTTGATGAGCGAGTTTTAAGTTATGAAGAGTTCTTGTTTTGGAGTAGTTATAGATTTTAAACTCTAAAATAACTTTTGATGTTGTTTGCTTAACTCTATTTCCAATATTTTTTGAAAAAAAATAGAAATATAGGATGTAGATTGTTTATTATTGTATCTAAATCATTTGGATTGTCAATTTTTCAATTCCATGATAAGAATTTTGATAATTTAGATGTAAAGCACCCCAAATATATCCAACAACCAAGGGCTCCAACATCCACCCTAAACCATTTTGATCAATGTACCTCTCACTTTGAAACTTTTCAAATTGGATTTGCAATCGCCAAGTCAACCTTCTCGACTCTAAAGTCAAAGTTGCCATATCTCACAAACTGTGAAATTTTATGGCTATTTATTTACACCATTGAATTTGTAGACCTCCAAAATAGGGGGGGGAGGTCCAATATTAAAAAGCTATAAATAAGATGTCAAAAAGCCATATGATACCCTTGTAACCCACCTTTTGAAGTACAGTTGCCTTATTTTCCAAAAGCTAAACTTTAGGGGTTAACCAAGGCACATCTACTTTTGGGATGCTTGGACCATTACGGGTTAAATGAACTAGGAATTGAACTGTAGATAAAATACCTACTATGGCTTAGCTTCTTTTACAAGCTATCCAAACCCCAATATGAATTCCCATTAGTCCCCCTAAACCTTGCAATTTGGTTTGAGATGTGTTAAATTAACCCCTAAAGTTCCTTGATTGTGTTCTCACCAAAAATGCTCCAAAATTGCCATTTCTAGTACAAGTACCAAAATTTTGAAAATTATCCATTTTGGACACATGTCACTGTAGGATCTTGTAGTACTCTGGTTTGAGAATATGTGGAAGAAATTAATCCAATTTCAATTGTGTAGATTGGAAGATATTAGCGTTTGAAGTGGCATAGTTCCTTTTGGGCCCTTCAAAAAACCGGGCAGCCGTACTTCACAAGGTCAGATTATTATGAAAAAATTTCTAAAATGGTTGTGCTTCTTTGAATTCATTCTTTGGGACAAGTTGGCTACATGCTTGAAATTTTTCAGATTATTTGGAATTGTACAACATACCCTAACAAAATAGTATGTAGAAAGAAGTAGAGAATGGTTCAAAACTAAATTGTTAAGAGTTTAATTGTGGAATTGGAAAATGCCAATCCCAATGGTAGCAATATTGTAATAAACAATCTACATCCTACAATTTTATTTTTTTTGAAAAAAATTGAAAATTGAGTGAAATAAACAACTTTAAAGTTTATTTTAGAATAGACAATCTATAACTGCTTGCAAACTAAAAATCCTAATAACGTTTGACTCATAAATCAAAATGAGATGATTCAAAGCTTTCCACATATATATAAATCCATACACATAAATCTAAATTAGATTTATTTATGACCCTACTACACAAAGGTCAATGAAATCAACCCTCATTCCCCCACTATTGTTGTTTCTAATGAACCCTAAACCCTAAAATCCTAAACCCTTTTTCCTTTTGAAAATTAGCTTTGATTATGGCTATACTACCCAAAGGTCAATGAAATCAACCCTCATTCCCCCTACTATTGTTGTTTTTAGTGAACCCTAAACCCTAAACCCTAAACCCTACATAGAAGCGGTTTAGGGCCATAAGCCCCAAATCCTTTCATCTCCCTGAATGGCTCTTCATTTTTGTCTAAGACGATTGCTACGGTAGAGGGGTCGCCGGACATGTTAACCATGGATGGTATGCAAATAAAAACCAAAACTATTGCAACCCTAAACTCTCAAAATGTCTTTTGAAAAAAGGACAAACAAAATCTTGAAAGAAGGCACGAATTCTCATCATAAAAAACATCCCTAAGAATGAGGCCTAAATCCTTTGAACATGGCCCCCTTACATTTCTTCCACAAAAGAGGAGGGATCAAAAATTCAAATGAATTCATGAGTGAGGTAGAATTATGAAAAAAAGGCCACAAAAACACCCTAAACCCCAAACAGTGGAAGGCCCTAAACCCAAATGAAAGCATTGAGTTTGAAGAAGAAGTGCCTTCCAAATGTAACTTTTTCCTCGGGATGAATTTGAAGGCGAAACTTGTCCCGTTGGAAAGAAGGAAAAAAATCAATCCAGATGGGGGGCAAAAATTCTTCATTTGAAACAATATTGCAAAAGATAGGGCCACACCTCCAAAAAATAAAAAATAAAAAACCCTGGTAGAACTTGCTGCCAACGTTGAAAATTGTGGACTAAAAACAACCATAACTTTTTTGGGGTGATGAATTAGAATGCAAGAGTGTTACTCTTGGAATCACAGCCAAAAACCAATCAAGGTAGGCCTAAAACCGCACAAATTAGCAAAAGTCGACACAAATTAACAAAGGAAAAGGTACACAATGTATATACCTTTGTTAATGGGGTGTAATGATTTACACCGAATGTGCCACATTATGGTAGCTTCTTGCTATAGGGTCCATACCTACCATTGCATCTTGGTAGGACTGAAACAAATGATTTATGACTACAATTAGAGGAGGTGCAATGCCTTGGATTAAGGGCTTTGGGTTTAAGTTATTAAATGATTGTCTTTTACTTAATGTTAAATAAAAGTTGTAGGGTGAATCCCTCTGTTCTTGGATAAAGTTTTGGGTACTTATTTTATTAAGCCTCCAATAGGAGCCAATGCGTATATTTACATCCAAAATATAGAAAATGGATTTAGAATATTGAAAAATGTCAATTCAATTGATTTCGGTACAATAGTAAACCATCTACATCCTAGCTATAATTCTAGGGTTTAGGATTTATAGGTCTTTAGAAGGTAATTATTTTGGGGACTTGTACATAATAATCTACTCCAAGGCTTTAGAGACATTAGAAATGGGTATAATTTCATCTAGAATATTTATTTTGAGAAATCAATATTCATAAGGGTGCTAAATCAAAAAGACCAAATAACAATATAAAACCATTTGGATTAAAAAAGTGACCTAATTCGACCTTTTTTTTTGCACACCTAATCTTAGATTATTTCATCTAGTAGTATGAAAATGGAGGGAATAAATTTCAAAAACTTTGCCCACACAAATTGCAAATTATCTACACTTAAGGGTAGAAAATAAACTTCTTAAGATATATTGCAAGGCTTCATGAAACTTTGAACCTTTTTCACTAAAATTTTGGCACTACAAAATTGGGAAGGTAAAAGTGGTTTTAGGGTGTAGGATTCAATTGAGGGTCTTGGGAAAGAAAAGAAGCAAACAAATTTAATTTGAATTCCTAAGAAATTGGATTGGATTTGTGTATAAGGGAGGAAGAAAATCTAAGTTCTCTATATTTCTAAATTGAAAATAAAAGGCACTTATTCCAGTAGTAAGATGGGCAAGCAAGAAAATATCCCATGGAGAGTTGCATTTAATCCATAAAGGACAAAACACCGTGTTTAGGTCAATATAGCAATTTGAGGCAACTTCCTATAAATGGAATTTTTTTTTTTTTTTTTTAAATTCTCACAATACATGCCCAAGGAGTAGCTTTGAGGCCCAACAATTTTCATAACTTTTGACTGCATGGTTAAAAAGTTATTGCATGATATATCATTTTCATTTATTAGTGGGCAACTCAAGAAAATCTTAAAAAATCACTTTTAAAAATTAAAGAAAATTGAAACTAGGATTATAGATTTAGGTATATGTGGAAGGTTTTTTTGATCATTCTTTTTTGATTGGTGAAATGAAAGTTATGAGGGTAGTTAGGGAATCTCTACTCTATTAGGGTCTTTGAAGGCCTTTATTTAATTCAATTTTTGATATTGAAAAAAAACAAATATAAACATAGGGTGCATATTCTTAACCCCTAAAAGACCAAGGTGAATTTTGGAGCAACATAACGTCTTTGGGCAAGTACCTGTGGGTAGAGATTTCCATATTTTTGGCCCAAATTTCACTAGGGTTTTAGGGTTTAGGGTTTAGGGTTACATGGATATCCCCGAATTTTGGACATACTCTTTTAGGGCGGGAATTTTGGCTACCTCCCCATTTTCACATATTGCGCATCCAATGGTGAAAGAAACCACCATGTAAGTATCACGGTTTGCGAGATATAGCAAGTTGGACTTTTGAAAAGACGAGTAATGGCAATGTGGCTAATCTAGATGCGAATGTGCACTTGATGGACAACACGGGAGTTGCAACAACAAAGCAACTGCCAAGGAAGGGTTTGTGTTGCACTGGTGAACTCGATGTAGGATCCAATTTTGCTGGAATCGGAAATTACAGTCAGTCTCAGTTAGGGTATTCAAGTATCGAGTACACAAAATTGTTGAGTATCAACTACAAATAAAGTCCAGACTAACATTGGTCACGACAGGCAACTCCATTTCACCGAGTAGTGAAATCGACATTCAAATACGGTATTGCAAAGTCAATACCAATGTTGCATAGTCGTACCAGGTGACCAAGAGAATTTCAGTATTCCGTCAAAATTATCTCCACTTAAAGCTACAAACGCCCTCTTGGAGAACCCCACGAAGCTTCTTGCTAGAAACCGAGGTCAAATGATCTAAATAACGGGGAAAAATGAACTCAACCTACAACCACCACCACCACCAGATACTCTTAGAAGCAGTACAAATCCAGTACAAATCCGAATTGAAAACGAATTGAACAAGGTAGAAAAAGCAAACGAGAGAAACGTACGCGTACGCCAAAAGCTACTTGCTTTTCAACAGAAACATTTCTTTCTCCATCTTCTCGATGGATTCTTTCAACGAGAGGGCCGCCAAGCGTGTCACCTCCATGTGAGCTGCCGCGAGCTCCCGGTCGTGCCTGCCTTCCTAAACGAAGGAGGCAAGCTTCACGTCAAGAGCTTCAAAGTTAGTCCTCATAACTCCTTCTATGGCCGCAAACCTCGCGTCCATGGTTCCGAACTGCGGGTGGCCCACCAGCTGGTTGGCGACCACCCCAGCACCCACAATCCAGCCGTAGGTGCTGAGCAAGAACCTCGGCGCCTCCCCAAATTTCTGGCAAACGAAAAAATACACAACGGCATAAAAAAACAAAATACACAACAAAAAAAAGAATGAAGGACGACCCAGACGAAACAAACAAGTACAGTACCTCGTGTACAGTACCTCGTGGGTGAGATAAACGGCCGTGGAAGGTGCGATGACCGCAGCGGCCATGCAGCGCTTCACAGCTGTGAACCCCACCATCGCTAATTTGCTACAATTAAGTTACACGCGCTCAACCAAATAAACGCAATAAACAAAGGCACAAGATCTGTGACTTACTTGCATGATATATAACGAAGATCGCCACTCCCCGAGTCCCCGCCCGCCCCAACGTCGCTCTGCCTCCGCTGCCAAGCTTTTAGATACACAAAAGAAATTAAAAAGACTAAAACCCTATCAATATAACAATATAAAGAACTAACACAAATAATACAAATAACACTTAGATCTAGGCTTAAACAAATATAAACAGGCTTTAGGACCAAACTAGTTTAGCACGACGAAAAGCGAGCTCATCCGTGCAGAAGGAACTGAAAATGAGAGAGGAAGAATGAGTGTTGTGTTCAGGCTTAAATAGTCTTCTAGAATTCCCACCCTACAAGACCTAAAGAGAACTAAAAAAAATTCCCACCCTACGAGACCTAAAGAGAACGAAAAAGAACTCCCATCCTATCCCTCGCAGCTACAAGAATACAATGCATTCGGGGGTACACGGTTACATCTTTCTCAAAGGAGGTACATCGGTGTAACCTGTCCCTTTATAAATGCGTGTAGTCTTTTGTAACCGGGGGTTTGGGGTTGGTACAGGTGCTAGCCGTCTACCTACCACTGTATCTTGACAGGACTTAAACAAATCATTTATGACTACAGTGAGTTAGAGAAGTTGCAACGGCCAACGGCTGCAATTAAAGGCTTCGTGTTTAAGTTTTAAAACCAAAGTTGGATGTTGGAGCCCTTAGCTGTTAAATATATTTGGGGTCGCTTAACATTTAAATTATTAAAATTCTTAGTATGGAATTGAAAAATTGATAATCCAAATGATTTGAATACAGTAATAAACAATGTGCATCCTATATTTCTATTTTTTTCAAAAAATATTGGAAACAAAGTTAAATAAACAACAACAAAAGTTATTTTAGAGTTGAAAATCCATAACTACTCCAAAACAAGAACTCTTCATAACTTAACACTCACTCACCAAAATAAAATGATATAAAGCTTCAAGTCAAGAATTTGCATTTTTTGGGGGAAGAATTTAAGGGTTTTTGGGGAAGAATTTAAGGGTTTCTAATAGTCTTTACCTCCAAAACATTGCTCTATTAATGACAAAGAACAAAACATTGGAAGCAATAGAATATAACAAATGATTGAGATCGTCAAGTAATTGAATGATCAACACATGCCGCACAAGTTGAATTCAACACGTAGAGCTGCAATCCCAAAACTAAGACTTGTTTAGAACCACATGAAATTCCAACCTAAGAATCCCTAAATCCCTAAGTTGTTCTTTTAATATGTAAATGGTCTTCATGAGAAAAACATTGAAATAAAGACTTTTTATCTATGCAATTGATTTTGAGGTTCTTGTGGCATTTGACTTACATTTGTACCACATAGATCTTCAAAATAAGATGTTGTAAATATTTGAAAATAACTAAAATGCTTTATGTCAAGCTTCATTTTTAGTAGAAAAAGTAAGATCTTAAAAATGAATTTTGAAAATAAATAGAATCAAATGATGGAAGTAATAGAATCTCATAGTGCATATTATGTAGTCAAAATGTAGTAAAAAAGGTAAAAAAGTTCAACTACAAGATCCTTTAGTTAACTTGTCCGAGTACACCCTCCTAAAATATCATAGTGAGAAACTTTAACAATTGCAACATCATGATGCTTCAATTTTAAAAGAAGTATTTTCAACTCCTTCCAAATGGTTAAGTTTCATCTTTCAAACTTTTTATCCAAAGGTGTATTTGTCCTACAACTTACATTTTTCCACAATATGTTGAAGAAATACATTGGGAATACATGTGAAAAAATTCAAAAAGAAATTCATATTCATGCTTGAAAAAAGTAATAAGTAGAAAGATGTAAAATATGATTAAATTACTAAATTGTTAAGAATTTAGTCATAGAATTAAAAAATTCCTATCCCAATAGTTGTAATGTTGTGCTACTTGTCTACTTTGCCCCAAAATAATTCCGTGGTTTAAAAACATGGGTTAAAGTAAGCTCAATTTGGAATTACACTAGAAAAAACAAATATGAACATAACAATTTCTTACAATACAATATTGTAGTGGTACACATATTGCAAGTATACAATATTGTATCACATACTTTAAGCACACGGAACCGTTTTCTTTTTTGCAAAATCTGAGGCTTACTTTGACTCATGTTCTCAAACCACGGAATTGTTTTGGAGCAAAGTAATAATAAACAATCGAAATTCATTTTTAATTTTTTTCCTAAACTATTGAAAATTGAGTTCAAAATTGAATTCAAGACTTCAAAGTTTATTTTGGGGTAGAGATTCCATAACTGCCCTCAAACTAAAACTTTACATAATTTTCATCTTATTAATCAAAGTAGAATGATTCAACTCTTTTTAAACATATATAAGTATAGAAAACCAATTTCAAATTTTTATTTTTAAAAAAGTGATTTTTTTAAGCTTCCCAAGCTACCTGAGCTTCAATAGAAACTACAATTCATATAATAAATTTTTATGTAGTCAAATAGTATGAAAATTGTTGCACCTTGAAGCTACTCCTGGACCACATGGTGTGTGAAAATTTTGTAGAAAAAGCAAACAAACTTTATTTGTAAATGGATGACTCAAAATGCTATGTTGCCTAAATAACATACTTATTTTATTTACTTTAGGGCTTTAACGGTTAGTTGCACTTTGAATAGAAGTCATATTGAATATTAAGAATGGTGAGTACATAGACGATTTTGGATGTTCTCACTTTCATGTCATATTGGTTATAATTAATTTCTTAACGCATAAATCCTTTCTTGAATTTTTTATAAATATATATTATTTGCCTCAATTTCATGAAATTCATCATACAAAAAGTTTTAAAAAATAGTAGTCAAGCATTGGTGTGAATTGATGAGATCTATGGTCACCACTAAAAGTTTTTGGAACCTCCTTGTTCATTGTCTAGAATTTGGACGTCGGAGAGCTAAGGGGTTAAAGAGACATGTGTTTCACAGTATTAGAGGGTGGATACTCCATAGTCTTTCTCCATCACAATCTTAGAACATCTTTTATCAGATTTGTTTTTTATAATGTTTAGACAAAAGTGCATTATTGTTTATAAAACTTCCATTTGAAGGACATCTTTTTATCCATCGAGGGGAAAGTTTCTTGTATGGTGAATTAGAAGGAATACCATTTAGATGAGACCAATTCCAAAATCGTGTTGCTAACTTGCTAAGGCTTGCACGATTTCAGGACGAAGAAAGAGCATTCTGTCTTACATTTGTAATAAATGATTTGAGAAGCAAGAATAGCAAGGTTTGACCTTTGTGATGCTTTATACTTTGAAGGAAGAAGAAAGCATTTTTGGTTTATACAGAATTTGTAAATGAACTGTTCCCCAATGTACAAAGATTGCAAGATAGTTCTCACAAATTTCACATGATAATTACAAAGAATAATGAAGTTACATCCAGCAACAAATCAATTCATCTCCACTAGATCTAGCAGTGGACAAATATCTACAAGGCACAAGTTACCAAGGATGCCATGTCATATACATCCCAACTAGTGTTCATCCCACGTTGACTGAATCAAAACATCCATTCCTCAAAAAAAAAGAACAAATAATATGACAATCTCCTTATGATCCATGGTGGCAGGTCAGAACATTCTTCACTTTTGTGCCCAACCCTTGCTTATCTTTCTCATAAAATGGCAGTTCACCCAAAAGCTTCAACTACTCAGCTTTGTCCTTCAACTCGGCAGGTTCCCATTTTTGAACCTCCGCTTGCTCAGCTATCTACACTTTGTAAGGGATTCTCCGCTTCATTGGAATGCACCAGAAACACCAAAAAATTAGATGATGGTTGCTATACCCGCTCAGCTTGAGTGTGTGAATCAACAATAAATTTCTCACATTCTTCTTTGGCACGTGCACTCATTCTTACTGCCTCCTCCCTTGGCACTTGCGACAATCCTATGGGCTTTAACCTACATAGTTGTTGTAACAAGCTCAAAAATATACGCAAACAATGCATACTCACAAAACAATCAACATGACAATGTTTAAAACTGATTATTATTATTCTGAAACTGAAATTGGAAACAACAAAATCTACCTCGGCATTGCAGATAGATTGCTCCGCCTTTGCCTCCTCACGCTTTTTGAGCTCAACAGCTTTTGCTTCATCCTTCATCTTCTTTTGCTCAACCTTTGACTGCATCTCATCCCAATGAGCTAGATCAATAGCTATTCCAAGCCTAAAGCATCGAGCAATCAAGTTTGATGATGCAAACTCACCAACTTGGATTCAGAGAAAAGCCAAGGTTGAGAATAATTCATTCCGTGACAAAGCAACAAATTAAGAAATAAAAAGTCCTGAAAGAAAACCTCGACAGTTGCAGCCCGTGCTTCAGCCTTGCGGTTTAGGATAGTAGCCAGGCATTGACCTCAGATTCAACCCTCTCTTTGTGCGCACTACCAAAAGCCTCAGCCTTCTCTTTCTATACTGTGGGAGACCTCGTACCTGAGTGGTCACCGTTTCAGTTTAGAAGCTCCAAGTACGTCCGTCAGATTTCTAAAAGGAAAAGAGTGAACTAAATCGGCTAGGATGCGTCCACAGACATTCCTTGTAACTTTCGATATCTATTCTAAGTTTGGGTTGCTATCTCTATCTCTAGAGTAGGACAAGCAATAGCCTCAAGAATACACTTTCTTTATTATGTACTTTTTATTGATTCTATGACTTTCTTGTGCATGTTCTTACAACGCAATTACTGCAAATAATGTGCAGCTTACAGATTTTGGTCTTTCAAGAGTAGGCCTTATCAACAGCACGGACGATCTATTAGGCCCTGCCGCAACTGCGACTATGCTTATGGAGGAGTCTGAGAAAAATCAGTGCCTTTCTCCTAAGCACGTCCATCAGATCACGCAATGAATAACGATAAGAAGTACTCTATTGAGAGTTTCAGGTTCTCCCAAAAAAATTAGGTTTTTCCATTTCGCTACAAAAGTTTGCGATATTCGCCAGTGCGATCGCAAAGCAGATAAAAAGATTCCGCAGGCACTCTCTAGCAGCATGTCTTGAATTCGAAATCATTGGAAAATCTGACCAGTCTAATAATAGTAAATAGGCTGAGTAGCAAAACGGTTTTGGGTCACAAACTAGCGAGACCGTGGAGATTTTTAGATGGAGATGGAGTTTGATTGGGTTTTTTCAAAATGTGAATCGTTATCTTTGGGAGAGGGAGAGGGACTTGTAGCATTATGGAGATTGTTGCTTGTGGGAGACTCTGTTGTGATGAGGATGCATGGAGTATCTCAACTCTTTCAAGATGGTTCATTTCTGATTAACGGGCTTGAGAGTCCTATTTACATATTCTGTTTTGAGCTTTCTATTTCGTTCTATTCAGTTAACAGTATTAGCTGTGAAAGGGCTGGATATTATCTTTTCGCTTTCATTCATGATCCTCTTTTGCTTGGCAGAGTTCCACACATTTGCTAGAAACATTCGTGTACGTTTGCCTCCGTCGTGGATGGTATTTGGAAGAATCAATTCACCTGAAGATTCACCTCTGCGGCACACAAATGACGGACAAGTCTATTTGAAACTCTTGTGCTGCTCCTCTTCTAGGTATTTGCCTGCATTGCTGCATTTACAATCCATGATATGTGATTTGGTTCGTAGTTGAACTGCATCTGGATGTCAGAGACTCAGAGTTGGAGCAGGTCATGAAATATACCTACTTGGGAGGCTACAAGTTTGAAAGCTGTTGAAATCTTGATTTGTGAACCCTGGTCGCAGCACAATTCTCTCCGGCAAACCCTAATCCTGGAGCAAATTCCTCAGATCAAGTACTGCTTGAATGCGGTATGTCACTGAAGGTAGAGCCGACATGCATGCAACCCACGGCGTGTGATTCAAGCTGAGATCCCACGTCCGCCTGCAATTCAAATTGCATCCTTGCCTCGCTCGGACCCAGTCTCCTGTAACGGAACTCTACTTTCGTAGAGAAATCTACCGAGTGAGGATTACGCCTACGAACGACTACTCTAAAGCACCGAACCCATAATACAAAAATTAAGTTCAATCCTCAAGCAACAGCAGCGATCCCCAACCCCCAAGAAATTCACAGACTAAGCATGAAAAGGTGAGAAGACTCCCTCAACGTTGCAATTAAGAATACTTGCGCTTCCAGGAAGCTCCGTCCGTTGCAGCATCGCTCCACGCCTCATCCTCCACAGTAAATACCGTGCGCCCGAAAACCCTCATTACGCCGGCGTCCCCGGCGCTCCCCGATCCCGACGTTCCCCTTAGGCCGCGGCGTTCCCAATGTTGGGAACGTCACCCTTTCCTGTAGGGGACCTTAAAAATTAGGGTTTAGGGTATAGATTATATGATTGAGACATGTAAATGAACCATTAGAAAAATTCCATTGGATTCAGAAACATATCAAGATGTGGTAGCCATAGATTTAGGAGATCAAGGTGTGCTAAAAGGGTCCCTATACCTCGTAGATACAAGAATACAGTGCATTCGGGGGTACATGGTTACATCTTTCTCAAAGGAGGTACATCGGTGTAACCTGTCCCGTGTAAATGCGTGTAGTCCTTTGTAAATGCGTGTAGTCTTTTGTAACCGGGGGTTTGGGGTTGGTACAGGTGCTAGCCGTCTACCTACCACTGTATCTTGACAGGACTTAAACAAATCATTTATGACTACAGTGCATTCCATTGATTCATGCGCGCAGACCCAGTTAGGGTCCATGCTGCCCTTTCAATGGACTTCCATCTGGAGAATATAAATATTACAATATAATTCAATGAAAAGTTCAATTCAAAAGTACTTTGGGGTTAGAAATATTCAAAAGTTAAATATTCAAAATATTCAAAAGTTAATCAAGTTAGATGGTTTGCTTTTTAATAGTACCATTCTTCAAATATTTTGCAACCACCCATCGAATTACAAAGTTATTATTTTGTAGGATCCACCTATACCTCGCAGCTACAAGAATACAGTGCATTTGGGGGTACACGGGTACATCTTTCTCAAAGGGGTTTCATTGGTGCAACTTCTCCTGTGTAAATGAATGGAGTCCTTTATAAATGCGTGTTCCGAGTTACAAGGGTGCGGCCGTCTACCTACCATTGCATCTTGGCAGGACTGAAACAAATGATTTATGACTACAATTAGAGGAGGTGCAATGCCTTGAATTAAGGGCTTTGGGTTTAAGTTATTAAATGATTGTCTTTTACTTAATGTTAAATAAAAGTTGTAGGGTGAATCCCTCTGTTCTTGGATAAAGTTTTGGGTACTTAGTTTATTAAGCCTCCAATAGAAGCCAATGCGTATATTTACATCCAAAATATAGAAAATGGATTTAGAATATTGAAAAATGTCAATTCAATTGATTTCGGTACAATAGTAAACCATCTACATCCTAGCTATAATTCTAGGGTTTAGGATTTATAGGTCTTTAGAAGGTAATTATTTTGGGGACTTGTACATAATAATCTACTCCAAGGCTTTAGAGACATTAGAAATGGGTATAATTTCATCTAGAATATTTATTTTGAGAAATCAATATTCATAAGGGTGCTAAATCAAAAAGACCAAATAACAATATAAAACCATTTGGATTAAAAAAGTGACCTAATTCGACCTTTTTTTTTGCACACCTAATCTTAGATTATTTCATCTAGTAGTATGAAAATGGAGGGAATAAATTTCAAAAACTTTGCCCACACAAATTGCAAATTATCTACACTTAAGGGTAGAAAATAAACTTCTTAAGATATATTGCAAGGCTTCATGAAACTTTGAACCTTTTTCACTAAAATTTTGGCACTACAAAATTGGGAAGGTAAAAGTGGTTTTAGGGTGTAGGATTCAATTGAGGGTCTTGGGAAAGAAAAGAAGCAAACAAATTTAATTTGAATTCCTAAGAAATTGGATTGGATTTGTGTGTATAAGGGAGGAAGAAAATCTAAGTTCTCTATATTTCTAAATTGAAAATAAAAGGCACTAATTCCAGTAGTAAGATGGGCAAGCAAGAAAATATCCCATGGAGAGTTGCATTTAATCCATAAAGGACAAAACACCGTGTTTAGGTCAATATAGCAATTTGGGGCAACTTCCTATAAATGGAATTTTTTTTTTTTTTTTTTAAATTCTCACAATACATGCCCAAGGAGTAGCTTTGAGGCCCAACAATTTTCATAACTTTTGACTGCATGGTTAAAAAGTTATTGCATGATATATCATTTTCATTTATTAGTGGGCAACTCAAGAAAATCTTAAAAAATCACTTTTAAAAATTAAAGAAAATTGAAACTAGGATTATAGATTTAGGTATATGTGGAAGGTTTTTTTGATCATTCTTTTTTGATTGGTGAAATGAAAGTTATGAGGGTAGTTAGGGAATCTCTACTCTATTAGGGTCTTTGAAGGCCTTTATTTAATTCAATTTTTGATATTGAAAAAAAACAAATATAAACATAGGGTGCATATTCTTAACCCCTAAAAGACCAAGGTGAATTTTGGAGCAACATAACGTCTTTGGGCAAGTACCTGTGGGTAGAGATTTCCATATTTTTGGCCCAAATTTCACTAGGGTTTTAGGGTTTAGGGTTTAGGGTTACATGGATATCCCCGAATTTTGGACATACTCTTTTAGGGCGGGAATTTTGGCTACCTCCCCATTTTCACATATTGCGCATCCAATGGTGAAAGAAACCACCATGTAAGTATCACGGTTTGCGAGATATAGCAAGTTGGACTTTTGAAAAGACGAGTAATGGCAATGTGGCTAATCTAGATGCGAATGTGCACTTGATGGACAACACGGGAGTTGCAACAACAAAGCAATTGCCAAGGAAGGGTTTGTGTTGCACTGGTGAACTCGATGTAGGATCCAATTTTGCTGGAATCGGAAATTACCGTCAGTCTCAGTTAGGGTATTCAAGTATCGAGTACACAAAATTGTTGAGTATCAACTACAAATAAAGTCCAGACTAACATTGGTCACGACAGGCAACTCCATTTCACCGAGTAGTGAAATCGACATTCAAATACGGTATTGCAAAGTCAATACCAATGTTGCATAGTCGTACCAGGTGACCAAGAGAATTTCAGTATTCCGTCAAAATTATCTCCACTTAAAGCTACAAACGCCCTCTTGGAAAACCCCACGAAGCTCTTTGCTAGAAATCGAGGTCGAATGATCTAAATAACGGGGAAAAATGAACTCAACCTACAACCACCACCACCACCAGATACTCTTAGAAGCAGTACAAATCCAGTACAAATCCGAATTGAAAACGAATTGAACAAGGTAGAAAAAGCAAACGAGAGAAACGTACGCGTACGCCAAAAGCTACTTGCTTTTCAACAGAAACATTTCTTTCTCCATCTTCTCGATGGATTCTTTCAACGAGAGGGCCGCCAAGCGTGTCACCTCCATGTGAGCTGCCGCGAGCTCCCGGTCGCGCCTGCCTTCCTAAACGAAGGAGGCAAGCTTCACGTCAAGAGCTTCAAAGTTAGTCCTCATAACTCCTTCTATGGCCGCAAACCTCGCGTCCATGGTTCCGAACTGCGGGTGGCCCACCAGCTGGTTGGCGACCACCCCAGCATTCACAATCCAGCCGTAGGTGCTGAGCAAGAACCTCGGCGCCTCCCCAAATTTCTGGCAAACGAAAAAATACACAACGGCATAAAAAAACAAAATACACAACGAAAAAAAGAATGAAGGACGACCCAGACGAAACAAACAAGTACAGTACCTCGTGTACAGTACCTCGTGGGTGAGATAAACGGCCGTGGAAGGTGCGGTGACCGCAGCGGCCATGCAGCGCTTCACAGCTGTGAACCCCACCATCGCTAATTTGCTACAATTAAGTTACACGCGCTCAACCAAATAAACGCAATAAACAAAGGCACAAGATCTGTGACTTACTTGCATGATATATAACGAAGATCGCCACTCCCCGAGTCCCCGCCCGCCCCAACGTCGCTCTGCCTCCGCTGCCAAGCTTTTAGATACACAAAAGAAATTAAAAAGACTAAAACCCTATCAATATAACAATATAAAGAACTAACACAAATAATACAAATAACACTTAGATCTAGGCTTAAACAAATATAAACAGGCTTTAGGACCAAACTAGTTTAGCACGACGAAAAGCGAGCTCATCCGTGCAGAAGGAACTGAAAATGAGAGAGGAAGAATGAGTGTTGTGTTCAGGCTTAAATAGTCTTCTAGAATTCCCACCCTACAAGACCTAAAGAGAACTAAAAAAAATTCCCACCCTACGAGACCTAAAGAGAACGAAAAAGAACTCCCATCCTATCCCTCGCAGCTACAAGAATACAATGCATTCGGGGGTACACGGTTACATCTTTCTCAAAGGAGGTACATCGGTGTAACCTGTCCCTTTATAAATGCGTGTAGTCTTTTGTAACCGGGGGTTTGGGGTTGGTACAGGTGCTAGCCGTCTACCTACCACTGTATCTTGACAGGACTTAAACAAATCATTTATGACTACAGTGAGTTAGAGAAGTTGCAACGGCCAACGGCTGCAACTAAAGGCTTCGTGTTTAAGTTTTTAAACCAAAGTTGGATGTTGGAGCCCTTAGCTGTTAAATATATTTGGGGTCGCTTTACATTTAAATTATTAAAATTCTTAGTATGGAATTGAAAAATTGATAATCCAAATGATTTGAATACAGTAATAAACAATGTGCATCCTATATTTCTATTTTTTTCAAAAAATATTGGAAACAAAGTTAAATAAACAACAACAAAAGTTATTTTAGAGTTGAAAATCCATAACTACTCCAAAACAAGAACTCTTCATAACTTAACACTCACTCACCAAAATAAAATGATATAAAGCTTCAAGTCAAGAATTTGCATTTTTTGGGGGAAGAATTTAAGGGTTTAGGGTTAGTGTCAAAAAAAATGAAAAAAAATCATATATTATATAAAAATTATGATTAGAAAACCAAAATCTTACTATAGATGTATATTCTAGTGCACAACATCACGGTCAAAACCAAAGTTATTGGGTCACTCTAAAATTAGAAAATAAAAAAATCAGGGTTAAAGTCCTAGAGTTCATATTGCTTTAAAAATCACAAATTCACAAATTTTTGCTAAATTTCTAGTTAGAATTTAAATTATCCTTAATGAACCTCATTTCATTAGTTGAACTCAAAATAGTTCAAGAAACATTTTTATGGATGAAATTTACATCATTTTGATGATTGCCAGCATTGAAATGAAACAAGACTTATTTAGCTTTCGTATAAAAAAGATCAACAAAATCGCATATTTTTGGTAAAAATGCCACTGTGGACAAGAATAATGAAAGATGGTCAATTAGGGGGATTAGGGTTTAGGGTGTATGTTTGGGTTGGGCAATGGCATACATATTAGTAAGGATTTTAAGTTTTAAAGAGAAATCTTCAATAACACATGGACCCTATAGCAAGAAGCTACCATAATGTGGCACATTTGGTGTAAATCATTACACCCCATTAACAAAGGTATATACATTGTGTACCTTTTCCTTTGTTAATTTGTGTCGACTTTTGCTAATTTGTGCGGTTTTAGGCCTACCTTGATTGGTTTTTGGCTGTGATTCCAAGAGTACCACTCTTGCATTCTAATTCATCACCCCAAAAAAGTTATGGTTGTTTTTAGTCCACAATTTTCAACGTTGGCAGCAAGTTCTACCAGGGTTTTTTATTTTTTATTTTTTGGAGGTGTGGCCCTATCTTTTGCAATATTGTTTCAAATGAAGAATTTTTGCCCCCCATCTGGATTGATTTTTTTCCTTCTTTCCAACGGGACAAGTTTCGCCTTCAAATTCATCCCGAGGAAAAAGTTACATTTGGGAGGCACTTCTTCTTCAAACTCAATGCTTTCATTTGGGTTTAGGGCCTTCCACTGTTTGGGGTTTAGGGTGTTTTTGTGGCCTTTTTTTCATAATTCTACCTCACTCATGAATTCATTTTGAATTTTTGATCCCTCCTCTTTTGTGGAAGAAATGTAAGGGGGCCATGTTCAAAGGATTTAGGCCTCATTCTTAGGGATGTTTTTTATGATGAGAATTCGTGCCTTCTTTCAAGATTTTGTTTGTCCTTTTTTCAAAAGACATTTTGAGAGTTTAGGGTTGCAATAGTTTTGGTTTTTATTTGCATACCATCCATGGTTAACATGTCCGGCGACCCCTCTACCGTAGCAATCGTCTTAGACAAAAATGAAGAGCCATTCAGGGAGATGAAAGGATTTGGGGCTTATGGCCCTAAACCGCTTCTATGTAGGGTTTAGGGTTTAGGGTTTAGGGTTCACTAAAAACAACAATAGTAGGGGGAATGAGGGTTGATTTCATTGACCTTTGGGTAGTATAGCCATAATCAAAGCTAATTTTCAAAAGGAAAAAGGGTTTAGGATTTTAGGGTTCAGGGTTCATTAGAAACAACAATAGTGGGGGAATGAGGGTTGATTTCATTGACCTTTGTGTAGTAGGGTCATAAATAAATCTAATTTAGATTTATGTGTATGGATTTATATATATGTGGAAAGCTTTGAATCATCTCATTTTGATTTATGAGTCAAACGTTATTAGGATTTTTAGTTTGCAAGCAGTTATAGATTGTCTATTCTAAAATAAACTTTAAAGTTGTTTATTTCACTCAATTTTCAATTTTTTTCAAAAAAAATAAAATTGTAGGATGTAGATTGTTTATTACAATATTGCTACCATTGGGATTGGCATTTTCCAATTCCACAATTAAACTCTTAACAATTTAGTTTTGAACCATTCTCTACTTCTTTCTACATACTATTTTGTTAGGGTATGTTGTACAATTCCAAATAATCTGAAAAATTTCAAGCATGTAGCCAACTTGTCCCAAAGAATGAATTCAAAGAAGCACAACCATTTTAGAAATTTTTTCATAATAATCTGACCTTGTGAAGTACGGCTGCCCGGTTTTTTGAAGGGCCCAAAAGGAACTATGTCACTTCAAACGCTAATATCTTCCAATCTACACAATTGAAATTGGATTAATTTCTTCCACATATTCTCAAACCAGAGTACTACAAGATCCTACAGTGACATGTGTCCAAAATGGATAATTTTCAAAATTTTGGTACTTGTACTAGAAATGGCAATTTTGGAGCATTTTTGGTGAGAACACAATCAAGGAACTTTAGGGGTTAATTTAACACATCTCAAACCAAATTGCAAGGTTTAGGGGGACTAATGGGAATTCATATTGGGGTTTGGATAGCTTGTAAAAGAAGCTAAGCCATAGTAGGTATTTTATCTACAGTTCAATTCCTAGTTCATTTAACCCGTAATGGTCCAAGCATCCCAAAAGTAGATGTGCCTTGGTTAACCCCTAAAGTTTAGCTTTTGGAAAATAAGGCAACTGTACTTCAAAAGGTGGGTTACAAGGGTATCATATGGCTTTTTGACATCTTATTTATAGCTTTTTAATATTGGACCTCCCCCCCCTATTTTGGAGGTCTACAAATTCAATGGTGTAAATAAATAGCCATAAAATTTCACAGTTTGTGAGATATGGCAACTTTGACTTTAGAGTCGAGAGGGTTGACTTGGCGATTGCAAATCCAATTTGAAAAGTTTCAAAGTGAGAGGTACATTGATCAAAATGGTTTAGGGTGGATGTTGGAGCCCTTGGTTGTTGGATATATTTGGAGTGCTTTACATCTAAATTATCAAAATTCTTATCATGGAATTGAAAAATTGACAATCCAAATGATTTAGATACAATAATAAACAATCTACATCCTATATTTCTATTTTTTTTCAAAAAATATTGGAAATAGAGTTAAGCAAACAACATCAAAAGTTATTTTAGAGTTTAAAATCTATAACTACTCCAAAACAAGAACTCTTCATAACTTAAAACTCGCTCATCAAAATGGAATGATATAAAGTTTTTGTATATATATGAATCTTGGAAAACCAATTTCAAATTTTGGTTCTTAAAATAGTGATTTAGGGTGGGTCATTGCAAGAAAGGGCGTCCAAAAAGCATAGTTACAATATTCAATTTTTACTTTGGGTTTAGAGTCTTTAAAATTTACCTAACAAGACGTGTGGTCCCCAAAGAATCACCTACAAAATCATATACGTAGTATTGTATTGCACAAAGTTGGATCTATTGTAAAGATTAATTTTTTTTCTAATAGTCTTTACCTCCAAAACATTGCTCTATTAATGACAAAGAACAAAACATTGGAAGCAATAGAATATAACAAATGATTGAGATCGTCAAGTAATTGAATGATCAACACATGCCGCACAAGTTGAATTCAACACGTAGAGCTGCAATCCCAAAACTAAGACTTGTTTAGAACCACATGAAATTCCAACCTAAGAATCCCTAAATCCCTAAGTTGTTCTTTTAATATGTAAATGGTCTTCATGAGAAAAACATTGAAATAAAGACTTTTTATCTATGCAATTGATTTTGAGGTTCTTGTGGCATTTGACTTACATTTGTACCACATAGATCTTCAAAATAAGATGTTGTAAATATTTGAAAATAACTAAAATGCTTTATGTCAAGCTTCATTTTTAGTAGAAAAAGTAAGATCTTAAAAATGAATTTTGAAAATAAATAGAATCAAATGATGGAAGTAATAGAATCTCATAGTGCATATTATGTAGTCAAAATGTAGTAAAAAAGGTAAAAAAGTTCAACTACAAGATCCTTTAGTTAACTTGTCCGAGTACACCCTCCTAAAATATCATAGTGAGAAACTTTAACAATTGCAACATCATGATGCTTCAATTTTAAAAGAAGTATTTTCAACTCCTTCCAAATGGTTAAGTTTCATCTTTCAAACTTTTTATCCAAAGATGTATTTGTCCTACAACTTACATTTTTCCACAATATGTTGAAGAAATACATTGGGAATACATGTGAAAAAATTCAAAAAGAAATTCATATTCATGCTTGAAAAAAGTAATAAGTAGAAAGATGTAAAATATGATTAAATTACTAAATTGTTAAGAATTTAGTCATAGAATTAAAAAATTCCTATCCCAATAGTTGTAATGTTGTGCTACTTGTCTACTTTGCCCCAAAATAATTCCGTGGTTTAAAAACATGGGTTAAAGTAAGCTCAATTTGGAATTACACTAGAAAAAACAAATATGAACATAACAATTTCTTACAATACAATATTGTAGTGGTACACATATTGCAAGTATACAATATTGTATCACATACTTTAAGCACACGGAACCGTTTTCTTTTTTGCAAAATCTGAGGCTTACTTTGACTCATGTTCTCAAACCACGGAATTGTTTTGGAGCAAAGTAATAATAAACAATCGAAATTCATTTTTAATTTTTTTCCTAAACTATTGAAAATTGAGTTCAAAATTGAGTTCAAGACTTCAAAGTTTATTTTGGGGTAGAGATTCCATAACTGCCCTCAAACTAAAACTTTACATAATTTTCATCTTATTAATCAAAATAGAATGATTCAACTCTTTTTAAACATATATAAGTATAGAAAACCAATTTCAAGTTTTTATTTTTAAAAAAGTGATTTTTTTAAGCTTCCCAAGCTACCTGAGCTTCAATAGAAACTACAATTCATATAATAAATTTTTATGTAGTCAAATAGTATGAAAATTGTTGCACCTTGAAGCTACTCCTGGACCACATGGTGTGTGAAAATTTTGTAGAAAAAGCAAACAAACTTTATTTGTAAATGGATGACTCAAAATGCTATGTTGCCTAAATAACATACTTATTTTATTTACTTTAGGGCTTTAACGGTTAGTTGCACTTTGAATAGAAGTCATATTGAATATTAAGAATGGTGAGTACATAGACGATTTTGGATGTTCTCACTTTCATGTCATATTGGTTATAATTAATTTCTTAATGCATAAATCCTTTCTTGAATTTTTTATAAATATATATTATTTGCCTCAATTTCATGAAATTCATCATAGAAAAAGTTTAAAAAAATAGTAGTCAAGCATTGGTGTGAATTGATGAGATCTATGGTCACCACTAAAAGTCTTTGGAACCTCCTTGTTCATTGTCTAGAATTTGGACGTCGGAGAGCTAAGGGGTTAAAGAGACATGTGTTTCACAGTATTAGAGGGTGGATACTCCATAGTCTTTCTCCATTACAATCTTAGAACATCTTTTATCAGATTTGTTTTTTATAATGTTTAGACAAAAGTGCATTATTGTTTATTAAACTTTTTTTGGACCACCTTTGTCACCGCCTTAGGCAATGCATCAGACCAACGTTTACATCGATAGTTCAGCCAAAAGGCATTTTGAGCAGTATCAAATAACAACCTCCTTTCCACCCCCTTCTTCAAATTTCTCCTATCCACTCCTATCAATTCAACCACCCTCCTCTTACTTTCCATACCTAAAGATGGTGCAAGTGTGCAAACAATATCCTTAGCCATAACAATCTTATACTGCTTCACTCCTATTAGGTGATCTACCATACTCCCTTTCAAGTTGTTTAGAACAAAATGTCTAACTTTGTCCATGTTGACTAAGAAATTTGGCACCATCCCTTGCAGCAATCTTTGCCCAAGCAACTTCTCAATTGTCAATTGCTGAACAATTTGGCCATAACTGCTTAAACGAGGGGCCACTATGACGGCCAACTCTCTCGCCAATCTGAGCTCACCCAGTGAGCTGTGCGTTCATAAGACTCCTTGAATCCTGAATTTGGATTTTCCATTGCTGCAGCGATCAAAGAATCTGCAGATTCTTGCTCTAATCCCTTGCGTGCTCTAAATCAACGGACTCTCTCTCTATTATCAGCCTTCCTCTTTTCAAGATAATCAGCTCTATACTGTTGTGCTAATTCCACCCTATCACCATTAATTCCTTCCATACTGACTGCCCTAAAATAAGCTACTGTCCACAAGCAACACAAAAGTATTAGGAAGTTTATTGAGATGAAGACCAAACTTTAAGTTGAAAAAGTCTTTCCAACCTAACAAATCATCCAACATTGAAGCAGTGACAGTAGCACCAAGATTTATCAAGCTAGCAAAACACTTGCATCCTATCAATCTGATATACCTTTGCTTTTCCTTTTTTTTTGGTTCAGATCGTCTTTGTCCCTGTGCTCAACTTTGTTGATGTACTTTGTAAGATCAGAAACACTACAGAAACAAAACAAAAGAAGTGAAAAAACAGGACCAGGTTGGAAGACCCTAAAGCAATACTAGGTGGATTAAACTACGTAAGAGAACATCTTGGTCATTGAAAAGAACTTTCAAAATCATACCCTAAATCCTATGCAATGGAACCCTACTCTATGCGTTGGAACCCTAAACCCTCAAGCCCAAATGCACCATGAATGCTTGCTAGATCTGCTCCAATTTTGAAGGATTGCTACTTCGTACTTTGTTACTACGCTGAGAGTTAGAAGTTCGAATGCACCATGAATGCTTACTAGAATTGCTCCAATTTTGCAGAAGTGATCGGGCAATTGACCCTAAACACCTTGTATCTACAAATTATTAATTGTGCCACTAATTCAAAGCACCAGCGTCATCCTAGGCGCAATTCAAAAGTCCAAGCATCTAACAGGACTAAATTTGGGATCCTACACCCTACACCATTGCAATCACTTGCCTTCAAAGCTAAACAATAAAGCACACATCAGTCAAAGAAACAAGAGTGGAGATGCTTGAGGTACCTTCAAAATATTCTCCAAAGACGAGTGACTGCGCTGCCCAAACTACTACACTAAAGCCGCAGTGCGTTCAAACTTGCCAAAGTGCGTTGGATCCTGCCGCTAGAACCCTTAACCCAGAACAATATTAGGAATTATCCTAACCTCTAAAAATTTGGAAGTACAGCAAAAGGTCTTTATGCTTTCAAACGTTACTGCAAAGGTGGATTTGAGCAAATATAGCTTGTCCATTTTGCCTGCATGTTTGAGATCCCGGAGAAGTTTTCAAATTAGAACTGCATAAAAAAGCTGAGAAAAGTCCTGAGGCAGTTCATCAAGAACAACAATTGATACACCAAGGCAATTTACAGTAGTGATAAGTAATTAGACCCCAACAGATTCATTGCAAGGGCAAATAATAGAGACAAGTACAGAACAGTACTGCAATACTTAACAAAGCTTTGAACTAACTATAAATTCTTAATACTGAACACAAACTAAGACCCTAAACTAGAGTCAGATTCCTGTTACTGCTGGTAGACCAGATGGGCAAAGGAGAGAGACAAGCATTGAAGAGCACATAACTTACCAGTTTGTGCAAGTTCTTATTTGATTTCTTAATCCATTTTTTGAATCAGAGTTTACAATCTCAGAATTCCACCATTTGTGGTGGCTAATACCCCTTCGTGAACACAAACTCTACAATGGGCTAAAAAGTATTCCCAATGTTCACTTGGTTTCCCTACAAAACCCTCAAACCTCAGTCGCCTTGAATTTTTGAGCTTCAAAGCCATGATCTTGCCCTCAGATTATCCACTCCTCGTCCCAAAACAAAAGATCAAACACCCCTAGCCCAAACGCGGATCTTGGAAGCTGAAACCCTAACAGAACCCGGAAGCTGAACCGCTAATCTTAGCAAGCAACATCAAACCGAGCTCCTTGACTTCAAACCCTAGTTTGCAGATTGTGAGCACACAAAAAACTACTTTGGAAAATGCGATCAAAGCCTTGAACCCTAAGCCACGTTCCATAACCGTTTAGAAACGGCGCCCTAAACCCTAGTTCTTTGGAACCCTGTTGCCCAATCTGAACTCAATCTGATCCATTCATCATACAAATGAATGATAATGTACATACATCTGTTCATCCAGTCTTAGAATCCTTATACACTCATTTAGGACTCTGTCCGCCTTGTTCATTCTCCATGAAATTTGCCAAGGTTGATATTCTACATCCAATTGTAGATGACATTCATCCGTTTTATGGCCCATTAAGCACATTAAGGACTGGTTACATGGGCTTTTTGGTACTTAAATTTGATGAAATTAAAAAACTAGTCAAACATAACACTACAACATTTATGAATCATAAGGTGTGTTTATTTTGGAAAAATCAAATAAACTTTGAGCTATACAATCAATAATGGTCCAAAAAAAGGAGTGGCTATGGCTCCTATTACCCTATTTAGACCCATATATAGCAATGAATGTTACTTGTGTCTTCTTTATTGATATCAGATTTCAAATTTTAAAAGTAGTTGCACTTGTGCTTAATTGTTGCTTGAGAAGCTCAGCTGGAATTTTTCTTAACACTTTAATATTAGTCGTGTAATGCACATTTTAGCAGTGCTCCGCCTCAGTTGCAATTCAAAATTTTACATAGAGTTGTCAAGCATGGTTCTAAAATTGAGTACCATATGAGGATCAAACAGAGAGGGCCAATATCAAAGTAGAATCTAATTTACTGGCATATATGCCATATGATTTACTACCAAATTTGTCAAATATCTATGTTGAAGCATAATATTCACTTTCTTTCAAAATTGGCCACAAATCTTTAGCAAACATGAAAGTTAGAGGGAAATTTCAAAGATGACCTTAAATGGCTTCTAGATGCTTGTCTTTGGATTCCAGTGTTGTCCAAGACTATATTTCAAGCTCCCAATGTCAAATTCCGTGGCTTGTTAATTCCTTCACTGTACTGTTTTCTATATTTTGATCTGAACAGAATTGGTAGCTAGGCCCTGATCTTTGTCTTGAAGCTGGATGAGGCAGAGATTGTTCATGGGCAAAAAATAGAGAGGGTATTGATTATTCTAATGAATAGAGCACTAGACAAGAATCTGCTTCCAATTAGTGAAGATTTTTTTTTTAGTATAATCGGAAAGAGGAATCTGGCCAATTGCTTCTTTTCAAGTACCATGGGAATCTCATGATATTTTAAAATGTATTTTTGAGCAAACAAAAATCCCAGCATTAATCAAAGCTCAAGAAAAAGGAAAGTTGCTCACTGTCTTTGGCATCAAATCATTTCTAATTGAATGGCACTTGGCGGCCAATATGAAGGGGATCAAATGTGTATGGTTTGGATCACGGTGCCAATTCTAAGTTCTCTTGTATCTACTGCAATTAGGAGCGATCCAAATAAATCATCGGAATAATCCAGATGCCAACGCATTGATGAACAAAAGATCAAAACATTTCTAGAAGGAAGGATTACTTTCTAAGTCAATTTCAGCCAAGCCACTTTCAGGTGCAGCCACATTGAGTAGATGGAGACCAATATTCTTGATTCCATTGGATTAAGTGCATGTATGCACTCTCCGTGGACTTAAACAGAATCGTTGAGAAGATTATACATCTACATTTTATTCACATCTAGACAATTCAAGATGAAGCTTTGAGGAAGGCGACTACTAAAGAAATGGAAAGAATAACTTTTGAAACTGGCGCCCAGGGTGGAAACGTAACAATATCCAAGGACGAAGAGTTGTTAGGAAAGTCAAATAATGTGCCCAACAAACCATCTTTGAATAGTGCACATGCATTGAAACTTTTCAAGGAGGATCTAGAGTTTACAATAGTACCATCAAAAAAGAGGTACATTGATGTTGTAAATGCCGAGGAAAACAATCGGAAAAGAGGCCAAGCTAAGAGAGACAAGATTGCAATGTGGCAAGCTTTAGACGCTCTGCATCCATACTTTATTGGTCTCCAATTTATAGAAGGACAATCGACTGAGGATTTCAAAGAAAAGGTTGATGCATTAGGGCATCTTTACCTAAAATGCTTTGGAGAATCAAGTGACACATTACATGGTGAATTATAGTAACTATCTTTCATGAAGCAATTTCTCCATTGTCTTTTGTGTCCTTGAACTTGTGTATCAAACTTGTGTATTGATTAAACTTGTGTATTGAACTTAGGATTGCCATCTGGTCTCTTAGGTGTTCAAATTTGGTTCATGTGATTTTTTGTTGACTTCCTTCAATATTTTTGAAGTCGTTGACTACAAGGATTCCTAATTGCAAAAATATAACAAAGACCTTGATTGAACATACAAAAATATAATTTGATTAATAATACACCATGGATAGATAATTAAAGAGCTCTTTATGCTTTAATTAAGATAATAGTGGACAAATAGAAAAGTTACTCTGCAATGCCATATAAAACACTGAGAATTACAATATCTCATGATAATGTGTCAAATAATTCTTGTCCAGCTCACTTGCAATTTGTTACATTCTACCATTAAGACGGCAACAAAATTCAGTTTTCATAAATTACTAAGTATAGACAAGCTGCAAAATTTGGATGATGTGATCAACAAAAGTCAAATATTCACAAGCTTATTCTAAAGTTGTTTTATGCTCATGACTGTCTAACACAATATGCATGTATGATAATGTAACTCTAAATTTGAAGAGTCAATTCATGAGATCAACCAATTGTTCCAATTGAGAAGTAAATTGATTAGTTGTCAATAAATAGGATGACTCCGTGAAACTTCTAACCCCATCTGTATATGTGATATACTATAACCATAAATTCAAACATTCAACTTGTGAAATCAACCGAATTTTTCCAATTTACAACAAGAATAAATCGATTGATTGTCAATAGGCAATAGATTCATCATTGCTATTCATTTATATACCATTTGTATGTGAAACATCGTGATCAGTCTCTTTGATTGAAAATTGAAGAAAAGTATACATCACATGTAGGGTATGCAGTCATGGCATCTCATCAAAATTAGGCTTTTGTTGAATATTGGCTCTCTACTGTTTTACGAACTTGTAGCTTTCCAATTTCTTCCCATTTTGATGTCATGTACGTAGTTGAATGCCTACAAATCAAGCACAATTGGATGGTGATGTCACTCATTGAGAGAAACTAATATGTCGTTTATTATTGATTTATCATGCAATAATTTGCCATGCATCTTTTTTTTTGGAGTTATACGGCTCTTTAGCAGTGTGGAGCTGTTAAGGCATGGAGAAGAGCCATCACTTTGCAAAGGCGGCCTATCAACGCCATACACAACATTCTAGAGGGAAATCAAAGAAGAGCCCATTAGTCCAAACTTATCAACACTAGTACCAGATTATTGCACACCATTTTCGAAACAATGAAGCTGCAATTAATAATGCTAATTTTGGTACATTGCCAAATAAAGAAGCAATTGCTGTAAGGCATCAAGCATCCTTGAATTCATTGGCTGCAGTACACAGCGCCATATGGCATGCCAAATGTACCCAGGTTGGAAGCAGGTGGGTTTCCAATCCTAGTGAACAACCTCTCCACATTTGATTACAAGGAAGTACCTAAATTTGGAGAACTACTCATCATATAGTAAAACCTACATGAGAAGTTGAGGAGCTCAAATTGAGTGTCTTGGCCTTTATACTGATTCACCTTTGTGTTGGTTTGGATCCTGTCCAAAGAATGCCTTTAGAATGATAAGTGATACTATTAGTGCAATAGTTTATGAAAAACTCCATTGCTCTGAATGCATGTTGTTTTTTGTCCAAAACTAACAGGTCATAACAATGCACTTTGTGTAATACATAATTCTCAGTACAAAAGCTCTCATAGAAGTGGCAAATCAACTAACAAATTGAAAGCCACTGTAATTTTGATAATACTCTTTGGAAATGAAATGCCTTCTTTTACAAAACGCCTTGGAAAACAGTCTCTTAATAAGTGCATTTCTAATTATCATTATAGTAGACAAGAATAATTAATCATTGGATCCAGCACTGCTTAAATGTTGCGTCCAATTGACACACCTCTGCTTCAAACATGACAGCTACTAAAACATTCACATTCATGTAGTAGATCATCCACAATACTTGTCAATCTATATTACCCATGCACCCACATAAATAAAAAGTGAAGAGCGTAAAGGTGTAGAACAAATTGAAATCATAGTCACACACGAGAAGAAGCGATTTGAAAAGCGGTTGAAAATGGTGTGGATTAAGAGCCAAGTATTTTGGAATTGGAAACAGGAACAATCCTCCTCAACCTAAAAATCAAGTATTTTAACATAAAATCTAAAACCTTGCAATAAAACATAGCACCTTTGGAGGTAGCACACAATCAATGAGAATTCAAACTAAGGTAGGCAAGATTAGAAGCTAGTTTGGTCAGATCAAATCTGAAATTTCATTAGATCCTTAGGGTTTTGCGGAAAGGGTAGGAGGTTTGTTACCTGGTTTTTGTTGGAGATTTGTAGCTATAAGCACACACTCTGCTTCGACCCTAGGCCTCGTTTTGCTAATCACGTCCTTGAGCCGCTGTCACCTGCACGAATCAAAAAGAAAGAAAGTTAGGTTGTTTGAAGTAGTGAAAATGGAAGTCGACCAAGTCGACAGGTTACCGCACTTGCATGGGGAGGGATGGGAGTCTGCAGATCCACCCACCTCAGGCTCCATTGAGCAAGGGAAGCAACGCTCGAACCGATGTACAAGCGGCAATGGAGAGGAGCTGCAAGTCACGAAGATTATTCCAAGTTGGAAACCGAAGGTGGTGATCTTGGTTGACACATTGAAGGAGCTCCGTAGTACAAGGGAGGAGCTCGGCAAGCGCCTTGTGCTTGGGAAGATCTTCGGGCAAGCAGCAAGTTACCCTCTCCTTTGTTTGTTTTTATCAAGGAAAAAAAAGAGTTCTTTACAAATATACAGTTACTGTCACGAGGGTTCTTTAGAGTTGAGTTTGCCACGAGCAAATTAGCAGCTTCCTGCCTCAAGGTAGGCATACTCAAGTGGGGTGACCGAACAGTTAGATTCTACCCGTGGGAGGACGGATTCTCAGCGGAAGCACCAAATCCGAAGCTCAAAATCGGGACAGCAATCCAGGTACAGTTCCCAGACTTGGACCCGGTCTTCCAAAACGTGGGATGGCTCTCTAAATTTGCAGGGCTTATTGGTGAAGTCCTCTCGATGGAGCAAGTACAGACAGCTTGCAAAAGGCCAGCGGGTCCCATTGTTAATGTCATTGTGACGGACCTCACTAAACTACCTGGGTTTGTAAGTATTCCAATGCTTAGCCCGGGCTCAGAGGAGATCCTCTACAAGGATCAGGCAGTTAGTTACTCTGGGTTACCCAACCAATGTAATAGATGTTGGAAGTTTGGCCACTTGTTGGAAGAATGCCCATTGATCAAATTCCAAGACAAGAAGCGACAGACATAAAAAATGACGGAGACGAAGGCATTAGATGTTTTTTGGGGGGTCGGGAGGGCCGTTTCAGGCCCGTTCCTGACGCTGGTCCCCTCCCGCGGTTTCGGGGAACGGCTGTTCCCGACAAAAAAAATTTAAAAAATAAATAAATAAAAAAAAAAAAATTTTAGTCTTGAAATGAAAAAAAAACAGAAAAAAAAAAATTCATTTTTTTTAAAAAAAAAAAAAAAATTATTTTTTTTTTAAAAAAAAAAAAAATTATTTTTTCCGACGTGGCAGTCGCTCGGCCACGTCAGCGAGCTGCCGCGACCCTGATTTCGGCAGTTCCCACAGCTGGGAACACGCAGCCCTCCACAGGGGGGAAATCTCATCTAATGAGTTAGTAGCCAATGATGGCTTCATAGAAGTTTGGTACAAGAAAAAGAAGGGTAGTCGGGACAAGGTGGCACAACCACAATCGGTTGGGGTCGAGAAAGGTGATGCTTTCAAGGTTGTGATGATCCCGAACTTGAGTGCAGGTGGTGGAGCGACGCTTGATGAGTTTCCGGCGCTCAGCTCCAAAAGCCCAGTTGTAGCAGCTAGCTCACAGCCTCAACGCAAGGCTCTCTTCTCCGAAAAATTGTTGTCGGCACCCATCATTCAACCAGTCCTAGCGCAAAACTCTCGCTCGCAATCGGTCCACCGAGACTTAAGCTTTGGTAGAGGTGAAGAAGTTATGACGGACAAGGAGTTGGATAGCAATAATTTCTTAGCTGAAGACCCATTGAAGGGTAAATTTTGGGCACCAAAACAAGAACGTCACTCATCAAAACCGAGCAAGGAATGGTGGAATGGATGGAGCTTGGAAGGATTCCAAGGAGCGTTCCAAATGGAAGAGTTGCAGCTTCCACTTGAAGGGAAGAAATTCCTCTCGATATGGCCGGTTTTGTATGAGGACCTTGACGGTCAATGAAACCTTCTTTTTGATGGCACCAGTGAAGTCCCCGGCGCCACTAAGGCGCTAGCCCTAACCTTTGACGATTCTGGAGGAGATCTAGAACGGAAAAAGTCAGTCATCCTAGAGTGTTTGAGGGAGCATCTCAAGGTGACACTCCGAAAACCTCCTCGGATCCAAAATTGGGGCTCGGTTACGTGGTCGGCTCGATGGGATGAGAAGAACGGAGAGCACAAGCTTACAGTTTTGGCCGCAATCAAAGTCACAAGAAAAGCCAAGTGCTTAAGGGGAGTCAGGCATACTTGGGTGGAGTTACCAGCACTCAAGAAACTCGCCTCTGGGCGAGGACGAACGAAGGTAAACCAACTAATTCAAGCTTGGTTGGAACTGGATGACCTAGAGGAGGCCAGTTGGGAACCAGGGATGCAAACTTCACCAGAGCAAACCTTAGACCAATCATCAAAGTGAAAAAAGAAGGTTGTCCTCCCATCTAATTTGGAGAAAGTAGATGGAGAGAAAATGGAGTCGGCGTGCTCGCCTGAGCAGAAAGAAGCATGATTGAATCTAGTTTGGTAATTTCGACCCTCAATATCCGTGGAGCTGGGTCGGTACCAAAGGTTCTACAAAACAAGTACACATACGACGCATGTTTGAAAGAATGGCGCCACAATCACAAATTATCCTTTTGCAGGAACATTGGATGAATGCGGATAGGTGTAGGATGCGTAGCCAAAGTCTTCCATTCTATAATGGATATAGAGCTTGGAATCCAGCCTTCAAAGGTGAAGGTGAAGCCGGGAGATGGCGCGCCGGAACGGGGATCCTAGTCACCAAGAATCTTGCATTGCAAGTCACAAGGGAAGGCATAATCAAGGAGGGATATGCCCAATTCCTCACTCTTCAACCAAAGCATAACCAATTGGTTACCATCATCAATATTTATGCCCCGGGATCATCTCAAGAACGGATTACCCTTTGGCAATCGATAGTAGAGGCAAACCTGGAAGGGGATTCATTCATTATGGGAGGAGACTTCAATGTGGTGGAGTTGGATGAAGATAGGTTTGATAGCACTAAATATTGTACGGCACCTATTAAAAGGGAGAAGCTAGCTTGGACACGCATGATCAACCACTATGGGTTAGAAGATGCGTGGCAGTTGGACCACTTCCGTAATGAATCGGACAAGCGGTTCTCGTGGGATAATGGTAGAGCAGGCGGGGCACGCAGATGCGCACGCATTGACCGTATTTATGTCTCTATCCCCTTTCAGAACCAAGGTGGGGTGCTTAGCATACATCCACACACCAAAATCTCGGACCACGCTCCGGTTACGCTACAGCTTTTGCCTTGTTGTCGCAAATCCACAAAAAGGGAGTTTTTGCAAATAGAAATTCTTAGAAGTCAAGTGGCTAAAGACAGGCTAGAGACAACGTGGATTAAGGAGGACAGACTAGAGTATGGGGGCTCTTGGATGGATTGGATAGAAGGAGCACAAAATCGGGTCTTGGCGGAGGCAGGGATGATTAGTAAGGAGAAAAGGATTGCCAAGTACAAGAGAGAAAATGCAGCCTTAAGTGTCATCAAGGAAGAGGAGGCCTTTTTGATCTGGCACCCTGGAGACAAAGGCTCCAAGGAAAGATTAGACGCAGCGAGATCTTTCTTGCATGAGATTACACTTGACTTGTTGGATATTCAATACCATGCTGTCTCATCAAGATGGCTTCAGAATGGAGATTGGTGCACCAAAGAATTCTTCCATGTCTTTCGGGACGTCCACAAGCGCTCAAATATCTCTCAATTAGTAGTTGATGGAGACATCATTACCGATCAAAAGGAGAAATCGAGCACCATCACAAACTTTTATACGAAGTTATACACAGCGGATCTAGAAACTGTAGAGGTGTTGGAGGCTAGAGAGACGGTGCTTAGTAGTGTCCCAAGTATTGTCACCGAAGCCCACAACAAAGTACTCACACAACCTCTCACAACCTCTCACAATGTCAGAACTACAGGACGCCATTAAGGATTTATCCACAGGGAAGGCAGCTGGGGAAGATGGGATTCCGACTGATTTCTTTAAATCATGCTCGGAGGCTATAGAAGGAGAGTTGTTCACGGCTGTGAAGGAGGTGCTTAGAACCGGAGAGTTATCCAAAGGACATAATTGAGGCATCATAGCACTCATTCCGAAGGGGGGAGACAAGAGCCTCATAAAAAATTACCGTCCCATTATTCTCTTATCATCTTTCTATAAGGTGGTGGCGAAAGTGTTGGCTAGGCGACTCCAGACCATACTTCCAGAGATAGTACAACCCAACCAGACGGGGTTTGTACAAGGGAGGTGTATCTTGGACAACGTATTTTTAGCTCAAGAAGCCATGCATTATGCAGAGGAATCCGGTCAAGACCTTACACTTCTCCTCTTGGACTTTGAAAAAGCTTATGATCGTATATCTTGGCCTTTTATGGAGGCGGTCTTATAGAAAAGGGGATTTCACGCGGATTTCATCCGAGGAGTTATGAGCTTATACAAAAGTGCTACCTCATCTGTTATTGTGAATGGTGAAGTGAGCAATGAATTTGAGCTATCTCGATCCGTTTGCCAAGGGTGCCCACTAGCACCCTTTCTCTTTGTGGTAGTTCTGGACGCGTTGGGATATATGTTGGAGGACGAGAGATATGGCATTAAAGGGTTGAAGTTACCAGGAGGGTCGGAGCTATTGGATGCCTACTACGCAGATGATGCGGCACTGTATCTTGAGGGCACAGGACTCAATCTTACAAATGCGTATGGGGCACTCTCGACCTTTTGCTTAGCCTCGGGCTCGAAAATCAATTGGGACAAGTTTGCTGCCATATGGGCATCAGCTAATGCTAAGACCATTACATGGGGGGCAAAGATTGGACTGATTTGGGTAGAAGAGGGAACATGAGTGAGGTACTTAGGACCACTCATAGGCTTCCACCTGCCTCCTAAACCAATACTATCCCACTAATAGCTTCTCTTAAGAAAAAGTTGGGTAGCTGGGCTGCTAAGAATATTTCTCTAGCGGGACGCATACTTGTGTGCAACCAAGTTCTATTGGCCACGTGTTGGTACACAGCAGCATGTTGTGGGATATCAGTTAAGAATTGCGATTTGATTCAAAGCCTTGTGAGGACTTACACATGGACAGGACGCGATGAAGGGGGATGTGCAGCCAGAGTCCAGTGGGACGCTTGCATACTCCCGCTCTCTGAAGGAGGCGTGAAACTTATTGATCCACAACTACAAACTCAGGCATTGTTGGCAAAGATGGTGGTTAGGGAACTTTCCCCTGGCAATGAATCATGGAAAATTGTATTACAATATAAGATAAATACTGCCAAGCCTTTGGGGGATGCAAAATGGCATGATTCTTCCAATTGGTTGTTTTATAGTAAAGGGGTATGGAAAAACAACCACTCTCTACTTACAGATGCTTGCTTGAAGGCCTTTATAGCTGTTAGGGATAACCTTGTCATCTTAGAGCCTCAAGGGTCTCAAAGTATTCTCAGACAACCTCTATTTGGCAATCCAATGTTACTAGAAGAAGATGGTACACCTCTAGGGATGGGGGAGAATCATGGACTGCACTTATGGGCTCGTGAAGGCATCATAAGGGTTATAGATGTATGGGATAAGGAGCAAGAGGATTGGCTCTCAGCTAGACAAATTCAAGCCTTACTTCCACGGAAAGGAGCAGTGACAGAAAAAGGGAGGATCTAAAGACTTAAGCTTCTTTCCCACATCCCGTGGGATCCAAGGGATAGAGAAAATAATTGGAATTAAAGAGAGTGGCTTTTTGCACCCGGGACTAACTACTTTTATTTCATCACAAATCCGGACCAGCAAGATGCTCCAGTATCCATGTATCTGTGGCATCACAACACGGGGATCCTTTCAGAAGCAGGAGTGACAGCTTTATCCCAAACAAAACTTAGTAGGGCCAGAGTAGTCCTTTGGGATATCCAAGCCCGATCCTTCTCAGAATGCAACCCAAAAGAGCCTCCAAAACACCCTAACAAGGTGTGGGCTCTTGGGCACCAAGCCATTGAAGACCTGCCATGGGACCCAGGGGATTAGAAGTGGAAGAAAATTGGGATGTTCAAGGAGGCGCCTTTTTACTCATACACCTCAAAAAGAGGATATAAGCATAGACTGTCAATTGTGGGAAAGACACCGGCGGGAGTTAGGACCCTCAAGGACAGAAGCTTCATCGATTAGCAAATCAAGAAAGTCTTTCAACTCATGTGGCACAATGCAAGGCCACAAAAGCAAGCTACATTTACAATGCAAATACTGAACCGTGGCATTGTTATCGGTGAGTGGCTAAGCTGGAGAATTCCTTATGCTTTCTTGGGTTGTTCAATGTATTCATGCCCCAAAGAGACCATCAAACATCTCTTCTGGGAGTGTCTTCACACCCGGGAGTTATGGAGGAGAGTTAATCGTTTGGCGACTAGTGTTGGTTTTCCAACTTTTCAGAGCTTCAAACAAGCCTTATTAGGTCGGAGTGACGTTAATTGTACCGGTAAGATGGAGAAATTTGTCTACGAAGGTCAACCCTGGGATATTCTTAGGAGCTTTCTAATTTGGCATATATGGACAGATCGTTGTAGCAAGAGATATGCAGATCAAGCGGTCAATAGGGAAAGAGTACTTACCTTGACTTGGACTTCAACTCTCCATGCGGGTGTTGCTGTCTGGCGTCACATTCACAGTGTCATTAGAGATCATGAATCACTCAATGTGCTAGAGAACGCCTTCCATCAAGAATGGGCTCCTCTTCTTTGTAACACCTATCGTACGCGCAATCTAGGCGTAAGTATCCTTAACACCAAAAAGATGATAAGATAACATGAAATATCGTCCCAGGAGATTCTAGTATATTTTAGCAAGCTAAGGATTATCCGGGTCTAATTAAAACAACAAAAACCCAAGCAAAAACCTCTTTCCCTTCCTATTTCTGACACAAATATCTTCCGGATTTCAATCCGGATCTATCCCTTTCCGGTTTTCGATTTGATCCGGATCCCGGGTTTCACTTCTTAACTTGACTGGTTTTATATTCCCCTGTTTTACCCTCAGGGTGTCCGCATTTGATCTTTAGAGGGGTAGGAACTCACCACTCATAGACATCTATTTCTCTACACAAAACTTCACACAAAACGATCCTAACCGAGTTTTTATTGTAGAATAGAGAAAGTAATAGTCCTCACAATTTCCCGGGTAGCTTGCCCGGAAAGCAGGTCACTCAGAACTGCATCCTTCCGCTTTTTCTACAACGACAAATCAAGACATCCAGAACTAACAAAGATTTGTGCATCAATCTACCAGACTGATCCTATGGTTGGCAGACCTTCTAGTGAGTGGGGATTTTCCGCAAGCGGTCGCTTATCTCCGCTCGGAACCCTCCCTGGATTCCGGACTCGCATCCACACCACTTCTTAGAACCGGATCACTGTTACGGCAATTTAAAGGTACCACGCTCAAGTCCTTACTCACAAGTCCAGCAAAGCTTCCTCACAAACTTACTCGCTCAAATCAAGTCCAACTATTCTCAACCCGGATTCCCCCTCATCCGTCTTCTCTCACACTTTGACACTTTATAAACAACTCAGGAAAACGTACATATAGCCAAAAATCCGAATGTCCATTTAGTGGCTCAGATTAGAGAAAAGGAGACATGAACATAAACTAATGCACATAAAATGGGCAAGGATGGAATGAGAGGGCAACAAGCTGTCCTCCACTTAAAAACCCAAACAAAAAGCCATAAAGGCACACCAAAAATCCAGGTGACCAACCAGTAACCAACCGTATAATCCGGAAAGTTCAAAGTCAACTACTTCTAAGAATCCGGAACCAGGCCCCACGCACGGAAAATACGCTCCAGATTCAAAAAAACGCTAACTAACTAAAAACATGCTAAGTAACTACTTTCCTCGCTTCGATTTCTTCGCGCTGCTACTCGGCCCTGCAGGTGGTTTCTTGCTCGTTTTCGGTGGAGTGGTCTTTGTTGCAGCCCGGGTTGGTATCTTCCGCTTGATCGGCAGCGGGTCGTCATCCGAAGCCGTCTCATCCCCGGAAGTGAATTCCCCCTTCTCAGACTCGTGGATCATCTCCACTCTGGCTTCCCTCTCTGGTGAATCATCCAGCTGAATTGGTGTTGTATTCTTCTTGGGCGATACCTTCTGCATATGAGGGAAGTCGACCGGATTGGTCCGAGCCGGGTTTGACAAGGCCCCCATCCGATGGATTAAAACGCTCCGGACGGATGTTCTGGGTGTCGGAACGGAACTCCCTGCTACTACCGGAATCAACTGGATACTCCTCGTATGGCCTTAACTTAATAGCCTTCGTTTGGATCTGGGTCTGGCTGGAAGTCGGTTTTGGGGATGGCTGTAGAATGATCCCCGGCACTGGCTCTTGGGGCGTCTTCAGCAAGTCGACATTGGGTAGCTCCGGAAAGTTCGTGCAATCTAGGGGCTTGTTTGGTCGAGGTGCCTTAACAGCTGCACCACCTCCTTCAGTATTCCTTCCATCCGGGCCTGGAAATTGACCAAGATAGTCACCACCTTGGACCCGGATAAGTGGCCTATACCACTCAGCTGGTTGCTGAAGAGCCTGGACTTCAAAACGGCTTCTGCAGGCTGCTCCACCAACGCTGTCAAGTTGTGGACGAGTTGGAGAGCTTCCGTCTCCTTCTGCCATGCAGCTACGGAATCCATCTCTGCCCAATTCACTCGACCTAAACGGTCATCCCTTTCCTTCTCCAAGTTCTTGATCTGCTTGTCCTTCTTACGTAGCACATCCGGGTTTGGTCGTCGCCGGATCTCCGTCAAGATATCTTCCGCCTCCACCTTCAACTCCGCAGCAATCCCCAGGATCATGTCCGACATGCCGAAGTGCACGTGTTGAGCCTCCTCCATCCACTGCTTTCCGACATCGAAGAAGTCCGACTCCAATTCCGATCCCGGGGACTGACTCGGATCTCCTTTTTCCGGGGTCGACTGTTCGACCCGTGAGCTCAGATCGGTCGAATTCCTCCTCTTCTCCCGTTTGTCGACCAGGTCCGGTTGCTGCTGTTCCTCATCATCTTCTTCTTCTTTTTCCTTCTCTTCTCCCTAGATTGGAGTATCCGGCGGAATCTCGTGCGTGAGACCGTACTTCAGAATCTCAATGCTCGTGTTATAAATCAACACCTCCTCCTGGGTGAGAACTTCTTGATGGTGATAGAGGTGGAACAGATATGGGCTGATGTCGTAGCACAAGAAAGTAAAATCCCTCCAGTAGACGTTCTAAAGTGTTTAAAACCGTCTTTTGGGTGACTCGAGTATCGTTCCCTCAGGGATCTGTATCGAACTTCTATAGTGACGACCGGAAACGGATGCAGAAATCACAACAACCACAAGCAAATGGGATTCTAAGACAAAAAGCTAAAAATACACAAATGATTTCTTTCCGTCCGGTTGGACTATCTCACTTTAGTCCTAATCCGCTCAACAACAACAAGGAAGTGTCTCTACAATATACCACTCCTTTACTCACAAATACATTTTCTGACTCTAGGATTCGAAACCGGAACCGGAAGGAGTGTCATTACCCTGTACCTCTTCCTGTTTCCGCTCTTGGATCCTCAAAACAAGTAACCGGTTTGAAGTTTTGCCTCTATGTCAGAGGGTTCCGCATATTTTGGTTAAGGAAGGTGGCGTGAATTCCTACCCTTCGTTATTTTTGGAGTGACTGAAGTTTCACTAAAAAGAAGAAAAATAACAAAACACAAAAAGAAATAGGATCTTGGTTTCTCCTCACAACTAACTTGGAAGCTTAATCCAGATCAGTAGGTCACTCAGGAAACCCCTATTGTCCTCACAATACTACAATGACAGATTTTCCCCACCCAAGTTTCTAGGCGGAGTCGCTGCTCGGACCGGAAACCGGATACAAGAAACATCCGGGGGCACTCATCGTCTTCCAAAACCTGCAAACATGGCTACCCGCACAAATAATGGTTCTAGCATTACCGGCATATCAACCTAGCATCAAGACTTTTCAGACCAACGCTTGGGATGTGGAAATCAACACGCTTTGCAATGGAAAATGAAAAAGAACACAAGTGTAGGACAAAATTATCCTATCAAAGTCCGCCCGCGATTGAAACTAACTTCAACCTCCTAAATACCCTCCCAAAGGAACCCAAAGAAGGCCCCCCTGGAAATCCTAACTGCAAACCAGAGAATGACACGCGTCATTCACCCAATCTTCAAAAATCCTAACTCTAAGTGTTAACTGTCTAACATCCACTCCTTTTTCTAAAACCAGATCCTGCTATCCAAGTACATGCAGCCGGAAAAGAAACTAACAGTGACTTTCTTTTACTTTCTTCTACTTAATTGAATTCCAACTATCTTTCACTTTCCAAAACTTAACTTAACTGAAATCTATTTTTACTTTTGAACTACAAAAACCGGAGTTCCACTTAACTCCTTAACTTAACTTCTAAATTTAAACTCTATCTACTTCTTCTGCCTCTTGGCTGGTGTTTGTGTGGTCTTGGCCACTCCTTTCCTTACTGACTGCGGCTTACTCCCAGTTGCCTTGGAAGCTTTCCCTTTTGGCGGAGTTGGCGGTTTTCCTCTGCCCTTTCCATGCGCCGGTTTTGATTCCGGTTCCGATTCCTCTTCACCTTCCTCACTCTCCTCTCTTGACTCGGACTGGTCCTCCTCCTTCTCCGAGGTCTCTGGCAATTCACCTTCTTTTGATTCGATCTCGATTGTGGGTGATGCCTCCCTTCCTCGCTTGGAAGTTTCTTTCCTTCGTGTTCCGGCTGACGGCTTGTTCAATTGATTGGAAAGGGTACTCTATGGCGTTCCCTGATCCGGTTCTGCAAACTTGCTCTGATTCCAGGTCTGGGATGCGGGTGAAAGCCCTTTTTTGGTTACCGTGTCAATCTTCAACTTGGTCTTGCTGGATGGTGTAGTCTTCTCCTCCGGTTCTTCCTTCGACTTCCGGTCAACTAAACCCTTGGACGGTGTTGCCCTACTTGAGGTCTCCTTCTTCACCTTTCCGGTTGCCTTTATCGGTTCCGGCTCCAACTGAAAGCCCGCATTGTCCATGCCCCCCCTCAATTCAAACAAGGTACGCTCCATCTTCTCATGATACGACACCAAGACTGAAACAACCTTGGGTCCCATCTGAGATCCCTCCTTGAGAACCTCAGCCTCAAGAAGTTGGGCTTTGTTAAGCACCTCGCCCGAATTTGCCACAAATTTCCGGATCCGGTTGAGAGTTTCTAAGGCTTCAGCCGAGAGCTGCCTACCTTCACTCTCAGACTTCTTCTCTAACTCCTTCTTCAGATCCTTTACCTGAACGGTTAGACTAGCTATCCGGTTCTCTAACTTCAGGGTCACCTCTTTATCACTCAACATTTTCTCTCTGATGCCCTTCAGTTCACTTATAATCACCCCTAGAGGGTCAGTAGACTTTGCCCAAACCGGATCCTTACTAGCCCCCTCGCTTGCTACTTCCTTGCCTTTCTTCTGGGGCTTCTCCGGTTCCACATCCGGTTCTGACTCATCTACAGACGCCTCTCTCTGCTCTTCCGGTTCCGGACTGATGTCATGTTGCAACATGACGACTGCGGACTTGTACTCAGTTACCTCCTTTCCTCTCAACAAGTCATTATGCTCATACAAATGGAAGAGAAACGGAGACAAACCGGAAGGCTTTGACTTCCTTATAATTGCTACCATCTTTACAACCACCTCCTTCAACACTAGTCCCCAACTAACTTTCCTCCCTCCGGTCAGCGCACCAAATATTGTCTTAGCTATGGTGAGATTGGCCCGGGTAGGACGTTCCGGATTCAGAATCGGAACTAGGAACTCTAGTACCCTCCTATGCCTTAGATTGATACAATCTGCCACGGCATAGCCATCCTTGGGGTGGACAGGATTACAAAACTTACCCCCGTCAAACTCAGGTTGTCGTCCGGCCAATCCTTCCCCGTCGTTCGGAAAGTTGTAGACCTCGCTCCAAGTATCCGGAGTCCATCCGGCTGGCAGCGACTGGATTGTATGGTGCCATTCGCTTGACTGCTTCTTGAGCAGCTCCCCCACCATCGACTCGTTCTTCAAGTTCCATGGCCTCCGCAGGAACCCATCACAACCCAGTCCCTTCAGATCCTCCCGCAAGAATGCCATCTCCTTGACATTCTTCGGCAGTCCGGGTACCACCAACCGGAGCTTGAATGAAGGTGACTCCTCACTTGCTTCAGCCTTCACCATGACTCTTACCAACAACTTGGATCGACTACAAACTCTGAGCTCTTCCTGCCCTAAACAATTGTGCACTGCTTGTTCTCTCCTACAACAACAATCAGCCTCACAACCGCTTAACCGGAATCAAAATCTCAAATTTGCACTCCTCCAAGCTCTGAGCTCCAAACTCTATTGCAAACATTCACTCTCAACCGGAAAACACCAGAATGAAAAGATAGAATGCAGAAGCTTCTACTTGACCCCTACTTCTCTCCTGACCGTCCGGTTCCCCCGCCGTTGGAACTATCCGTTCCCTTCCACACCGGAAAATGATTTCTGTTCAACGGCTCTCTAGTTTTCCCATTAGTGACTGTTGGCTTCGGTTTTTGTTCCCGATAATCGGTTCGACCGTTCCCGAATTCCTAGAATCCCGGTTAAGATCCAACCTAGGTTTCTGGTTTCCGGTTCAAGACAGGAACAACTAAGATCCTTCTTAACCATTTTATCTCTTCTGGAAGATCCGATAGTTACTAATCTAAAACTCTACTAAAATATGGACATAACCCTATAAAACAACGAAAAAAATTGGAAATAAAATATCTTTAACCTAATTCCATTACAAAGTAATAGAATTTGGCGTTCCGGGCTCCAACAGCTGAGAAGACTAGGCTTCCCTTTCCCTACATGTTCCACTAGTTTCTTCACTACGCCGGCTATGACCTTCTCCCAGTGGACTACCTTATCCTCTAAAGCTCCGAAGACAGTATTCGCCACCGTAACCATAACTCGGGTCGGCTTTTCTGGATACAGGATTGGAATCATAAATTCCAACATCCGTCTCTGCCAATCATCCTTACAGTCACTCACGGGGTATCCGTCCTTGGTGGTGACCGGGTTACAGAACTTACCAATTCCGTACTTCTCTACCCGAGATCCTAATAAATCCCAATCCGGTATTTCCGGACTCGTACACTTCCGCCCACATATCTGCTATCCACGCTCCTGGTTGGCCTCTCACGGTCAACTCAAACTGATTCGGGACTCCGGAGATGATTTGCTCAAGCATCTCCTGGTTCTTAACGTTTGATGGCCTACGGATCAAACCTAAGCACCCCATTCGGGTCAGATCCATCTCTAGTTCCTTCCAAAAAGTTGGGTCGGTGGGAATGACAGGCCTAACTATCCGAGCCGTGACTATGGACCAACGCGCTACCAGGTTGCTAGACTCCGCCATAGTTCACCGACACAGACAACTAGATCCGGTGCAATCGTCACCGACCTCACCCTTTTCTCCCTGTTGCGATCTCTAACTCACCACTCTTTCTCTCAGCTAAGTGCGCAAGATGATCAGCATAGTGAGAATGAGAAAGATTAGATTTGGCGAGAGCTTAAGTACTCATTGAGCTGCCAACCGTTCCCGTTGGCGAACGGAAAGAGGTCCGTTCCCGTAATGGTTCCCTAGGGTCGTAGGTCGGATACCTGTTCCATAGCTCGTTCCGTTCCGGTTAAACCCGGATTTAAGATCCGTTTCTTCTCCCGAAAAAACCTGTTTTAACGAATCGGGAACCTCGGAATCTGATTATCCGGTATTTATCAGTATCCGGATCTAATTCCCTATATCTTACACCAAATTTTGAAATTTTTGACTAACTCCTACCCTATTTCTAAGCTACATCTCTTCCTTATGAGTTTTTGTGCTCCCACAACATCGGTGGTGGGAGGTGGAACTATACAGTTCCCCCCTTCTTCCGGGACTCACACTTGTAATTTTTTAATGTGAAGGGAGGCTTTTGCCCCCCCTCTCAGCCTCTTTTGGCTTTCACAAGTACATAATCAATAGTATAGTTCTTTTTATTTCTAGTATTGACCTTTATTGGTGGTCTATCACTAATAATGTGCATTTGATAAGAATCTGAAAGAAGTGATTCAATTTGAATACTGAGTTCTTGTCTCACATTGTACAATGACCAAGTCAAGCCAACTTCAACTTCTCCTCTATAGTCATCCAGTTCATAGTGCTCTGTCACCATAGTGACCTGTTCATATTGATCAATTGGCTCATATACATCCTTCAATACCATATTGCTTCTGTTGTATTTGATATTGACATATAATATAGATCTACCAATGTGATACTCAAAAGTCATAGAAGGCCAATTGTCGCAGTGCGAATTTTTGGTTTTTGGTAAGTTATCTAAATCTTGGAACGGAAACCGTAATCTGGGATCCGGATTTGAGCAGGAGGTAACGAAAAACCGGAAATTAATCACGGAATGGAAGTAGTGACAATCCGGATTCGATCGGGATCTAGATCGGATAAGAGTTGGAACGGATCTGAGTAGGATCGGATTAGGTCAGGAACAGATTAGGTCATGATGACAAAGCAGACTATAAATAGGTCGACCACTCCAGTTGCCACTCTTTTTCAAACTTTGTTTGCTGGAAAGCGTTTTGTCTGCACATATATAAGCCTCCTCCCCAGCGCTTTGTTTTCTTGTTTTGTGTGCGTGTTAGGGTGTTAGGGTGCGCAGCGCTTTAGTGTGTGTTGCAGGGTTAGAGGTATTCCGGTTGAGATCGGAAGAGAGAAGTGAGGAAACGGGACGTGCGGCTAGGAGAGAGAGAAAGGTAGTCTCTGTGAGAAATCCGGTTAGCACAGCTAGTGTCCATGCCTCAGCTTCGCAAGAGTAGAGCAGGACCGACCAGTTCCTCCGCAGTAGAAGTTAAACTCCGGAAGGTGTGTCCAGGGTTGTCTTCCCCGACACCGCGACATCGCGACAACTCGACGTCACGCGACGTCCAGTAGAGCTCCCGCGACGTCTAGTAGAGTCAACTTTACCTTTGACTTTCCGAAAAGGTAAATACCCTTTTACCTACGCCACCTGGATGCCATGTGGCGCTCGCGTGGCAGAATTTGGGGCGCATGCGTGTGTGGCGACTTCGGGTACAGCGCGACCTCGGATGTGGGCGCCCTCGGATACAGGCGACTTCGGGTAAGGGGACCGCGGGTGGGCGACTGCGGATATGGCGACCGCGGATTAGGCGACCGCGGGTGGGAGCTTGCAGGTAGTCAACCGCGGGTAGGGGCGAGCGACCGCGGGTGGGCAGGGTTGACCCGAAGTCGCCCACTGGAATCCGTAGTCGCCTCCAATGGACCCGAGGTTGCCATATGAGGGACCCGCATTCGCCTACTGGGTACCCGAGGTCGCCCAAGTGCACCCGAAGTCGCTTACTGGGACCCGAGGTCGCCCATGCGAACACGGAGTCGCCCAGAATCTGTACCCGAAGTCGCCTACTGGGACCCGAGGTCGCCCTGGCGGACACGGAGTCGCCCAGAATCTGTACCCGAAGTCGCCGTATGCGCGGTCGCTAGAGTCGCACGCGCCTGTCCAATTCTAATTCACCCGTGCTCGCCCCGCCTATAAGTTCACTTGCCCATGCCATTTCTCCCACCTTCATTCTCCTTTGAGGCTTTCGGTCTTGTATCCGTAATTGGGTGCATGCGTTACCTTCTTGTTGAATATTTATTTCTTCTTGGATTCATCCAACCCTTTGTTACCGCGAGTTCTCAACACCGACAATTCCAATGGCCACCGGGGGAAGTAGCGGCGGATCACTACCTATCCTGCACACTGCAGTTGTCACTCCTGGTGTAGCCAGAAAGGCTCTTTTAGATAAGGGGCGGAAGCGCAGGGGTACTGTTCATCGCAAGCGATGGCACGTGTTGAACAGCCCAGACCACCTCGCTTTTAAAGGGTGGGAAGAGGAGACCGAGCCGTGGACAATGCAAACCTGCAAAGATTACATTGAATGGTGCCACATCGGGAAGTTTTTTTCGGCATGGCGCCATCATTACAACCGGCGCACCAATAAGGCAAACTTGAAATATTGTGAAAGTCCAACTTTCGTTCAAAGGTGCGTGGAAGTGTGGCAAGTCCTCTACAAAACCCCTTTCGTAGAGAGGAACGAGGTTACTCTATGCATTGCCAGAGGAGCGTATGCTGAGGTGGCATTGAAAAAGGAGGTGGACTGGAGCACGATAAAAGAAAGTCCGTACGTCGAACGTCCAGAAATTGGATTAATCCCAAGAGGGATTCTGAAATTTCCAGAGGGCGGACTTGGACCTATTCGAAGTGATCCTCGAAACAAAGAGACTCTTGAAGTTCCCACTGACGAATCGGAGGAGGATGAAGATTCCGATGGCACACGAGTCTCAAGGACAACACGAGTCAGGGAGCAGCCCGTCACCCCCGTGGAAGTTCAGGTTCAAAATGTTGAGGCACCTTCATCATCACGAGGATAGAGAATAAAACATCCTCCGAAGGTGCGGCGCTCCATAAATCGAGTCAGATCTGCACTAGCCTCAGCGACGGTTTTAGGGCCACCGTTGGCAGAAGAGGATGCTGTCAATGTCTTCGACTTTGGACCAAATGAGCATCCCAAAAGTAGATGTACCTTGGTTAACCCCTAAAGTTCAGCTTTTGGAAAATAAGGCAACTGTACTTCAGAAGGTGGGTTACAAGGATATCATATGGCTTTTTGACATCTTATTTATAGCTTTTTAATATTGGACCTCCCCCCCTATTTTGGAGGTCTACAAATTCAATGGCATAAATAAATAGCCATAAAATTTCACAGTTTGTGAGATATGGCAACTTTGACTTTAGAGTCAAGAGGGTTGACTTGGCGATTGCGGATCCAATTTGAAAAGTTTGAAAGTGAGAGGTACATTGATCAAAATGGTTTAGGATGGATGTTGAAGCCCTTGGTTATTGGATATATTTGGGGTGCTTTACATCTAAATTATCAAAATTCTTATCATGGAGTTGAAAAATTGACAATCCAAATGATTTAGATACAATAATAAACAATCTACATCCTATATTTCTATTTTTTTTCAAAAAATATTGGAAATAGAGTTAAGTAAACAACATCAAATGTTATTTTAGAGTTTAAAATCTATAACTACTCCAAAACAAGAACTCTTCATAACTTAAAACTCGCTCATCAAAATGGAATGATATAAAGTTTTTTGTATATACATGAATCTTGGAAAACCAATTTCAAATTTAAGTTCTTAAAATAGTGATTCAAGGTGGGTCATTGCAAGAAAGGGCGTCCAAAAGCATAGTTACAATATTCAATTTTTTCTTTGGGTTTAGAGTCTTTAAAATTTTAAAAAAATTAGGATTTAAGGTATAAATGATATGCTTGGGACATGTAAATGAACCATTAGAAAAATTCCATTGGATTCAGAAACATATCAAGATGTGGTAGCCATAGATTTAGGAGATTAGGGTGTGTTTAAAGGGTCCCTAGTCATTGATATAAAGCCTCCATATCCATTTCTTCCGGTGCTATTTTGTTGCAATTAGATATGAATGAAAAAACTTCATTCTTATTTTTCAAAATAAGGAGTTATCCATTTACTTCAAGTCAAGAGTTTTCATCTTTTTTGGGAAGAATTTAAGTTGGTGTTAATGTGTAAAAAAATGAAGAAAATTCATATTATATAAATATTATGATAAAAAAACCAGAATTAGGGTGTTGATGTATATTATAGTGCACAACATCATGGTCAAACCAAATTTCGTGTATCACTCTAAAATAAAAAAATAAAAAAATCATGGTTTATATTTAGGGTTCATAAGCTTTAAGCCCTAGAATTCATATTGCTTTAAAATACCCAAATTCGCAAATTTTATAAAATTTCTAGTTAGAACTTAAATTATCTTTAATGAGCCTCATTTTATTAGTTGAATTCAAAATAGTTCAAAAAACATCATTTTTATGGATGAAATTTACATCAAGAGCAAATAACAAGAAATAGACAAAATATAGTATAACAGGGAGCTACAAACTAAGAATTTTTTGTTATAGGATAGTCAATACTACCATAAGGAAATTGGCAACAATATTCACTAAAACTATGCTCAAGTACCCTAACAAGACGTGTAGGTCCTAGGAAAATCATCTACAAAATTCAACATGTTTTGTGCCATTGTCTTTGTTAACCCCTAAAGAACCGGGGGTGTTTTAGAGTAGTCCTTCAACTCTTAACTAGCTCTTGTAACAAGCATAATTCCTCATTTGTGTGGAATAATTTTGATTATCTCCACCATTGAAATGAACCAAGATTTGTTTAGCTTTCATATAAAAAATAGATCAACAAAATCACATATTTTTTGAGAAAATGCCACCATTGACAAGAGTGATGAAAGATGTTTGGATAGGGTTTAGTTGGTATGTATGCTGAAATCCAAATGTTGAAATCGGAATGCTCAAAAGTGAGGAAGTTTTGAATTTTTGTTCCACATATGCATATCATCATAATATTGGTGCGTAATTTTTTCCAAATCATTTTGAGGTGTAAAAAATATCTGAGAATGTGAAGTAATGGCCAACAATGCCTTTTCCATTCTCAAAAAATTCACCAAAAACTGAACACTCAATCATTTCTCAATTGGATTTAGCCAATATTTTTCAATGAAATTTTGCCTTTTTGATACTTTTTTCACGTCGATGTGTTTTAAACTTTTAATTAGAATTGTACAAAAATAAAGACTATATTACCTAGTATACATAGAAATAATTTTGAAAAATATTGACTATTGGATTTTCAGATTACAACAATTTTAGAATCTGATGATCAATTTTGTGGGCTAAAAACTAGCTTTAGAAAAAGAAGAATTATAAAATCATTGAAAATGTTTTTATATCCTTCAAGAATTGTATTGGAATCTGAAACAAATGCCGTATTTTTTAATTTCAAAATAAAGAACTCTCTCAAGGGTTAGTATGAAGCAATAGTAACCACACCAATGGTGCAAATTTAGGGCCGTTGGCTCCCCCCCCTATGTGTGAGATGTACTTCATTCAAAAAATGTAGACTTTTCCATTGTGTAGATTGCAAGATATTAATATTTGAATGCTCAAATCTTTTTTTTTGCCTTTAGAATACAGGGCAACTATATTTTAGAAGGGGACATTCATATGTACAATGGTCCAAATCAATGGTGCTTCCGTGGATTCATTGTTGAGATCAAGTAGGGTGCTTCTATTGCAAAGGATTTTGGCATTGAAAAAAATATTGAAAATTGAGAAAAATAAAGGATGTCAAAGTTTATTTTAGAATAGAAAATCCGTAACTACCCACAAATAAAAACTCCTCATAACTTTTGACTCATTGATCAAAATAGAATGACTCAAAGCTTTTCATGCATGTATAAATGAAGGAAACCAATTTCAAATTTTGGTTTTTGAGAAAAAGGGATTTTTCATGTTTGGTGCCCAAACTGCCTAATTACAAAAAAAGGGTTTATATTTGGCCATCACTTTTGACTTGTAGGGCCAAATGTCTTAAATTTAGGGGCACATGAAATATATTCCTTGTCTCCACCTTCTACTAAAATTATAGTGTTTTCCTGAAACAATGAAGGGGTTGGGTACAAGGGTGAAAATTCCCCATAAGGGATTGCCTAATGAATTCCTTAATACCCTTGGATCAATCTTTGAGCATTGACATCGACATCAAAAAAATTTGACTTGCAATTCATCTTCTATTTGGTATCAAAACGATTTGCGGTCAGCCTTGCTATCATTCCCTGCCGCAGTAAACTACTTGTATCAATGCCACCCTCTACATTTTACTACTTCTATGGCCATGAAGGTCTCCCGCTCTAGCCTTGAAAGTTTTCACATTTAAAAAGAGACACAGTCTAATGAGGCATTCAACAAAGTTAAATGTAACAACCACATTCAAGAAAAGATGGCATGCGTACTGAGTTTCAATATCTTCGTGATACAAATCTGCAAATACACCACCAAGGTGTCTAAATTTAGTAACAACCTTTGACAAATTATTTGCAGTAGTATTTTCACTAAGTGAGCAATGGAAGAGGGTGGGTAATTGTCAAGAACTATAAGTACTGAAATTTGTCAAATACATTTCACAATTTGATGCCCATGAGATGTTAAGCCTCATACGTATAGTATAAGTGTTCTATTCCCTCATTACACAAGGTAGTGCTAAAACTGCTATCCAAAATTGAATTCTAAATCACAACATTCATCAGCAATTCTAGTCTTTAACCAACATAATATCCAAGAAATTACACACAATTGGTGTAAATAGTAATCCAGCCGACTAGAGGTCTTAGGGTAATTGCCATCGTGTAACAGCTTCATCGCATCCTTTGTTAGCCGATTGATCAAAAATTTGTTTGGTCTCCAACCATCAGCGGAGTCCAATTCTTGTCCTTCATTACTTCTTGCAAAATCTAAAATCCAGAGCGATGCGAGTTGGTAAAGTGATACACCATTTGGCACTTGATGCCGACGCCTGAAAGATTTTCATTTTGCAAAAGTGACCGAAAGACTTGGCTAAAGAACAAGATGGCCTAAAAAATCGAGGAAAAGCAACCGTTTTGCCTGGCAGAAGAGTATTTGCAATTTGCTTCTGAAGTCGACAAAAACGCAATAGGAGATCGATTCTGACATCAAAAAATTCTATCATCTCGCATCCCCTGACGCCCCAGTGCCAAAAAAAAAATGTAGCCCTAATCTTGAAAACCGCCAAACGTGATTCTGCGTACTCCAAACACGGATTAAGTCCAATCGTATTAACAACTTTGAGATGATGCTGGTTTAATTCTCTAGGAGTAGCTCTAGGAGTGAATTTCTAAGCAATGCAACATGAAATTTGAACGGGCACAAATACGTCACACAAGTCTTTGCTCTTGTGAAAGTGTGGATACAATTGCCAGAGCAATCGTTTCTGCAATCTAGCAGCATGGTGGGGAGGCTTTGAAATTCCATGTGAGGCTAACAGGAGCCTTAAACCTGAACTGCTGTGCACCGATTGTCAGTATTTCAATCCTAAGCCTTACAATTCCAAACCCCAATTCCAGACACCTAATCACATGCACAATTCCAAGATTCATAAGCACATACCAAATGCCCTAAAATGTTCAAGCCGAGATAACACCCCCTGATGTTGTAGTTCCAACTCACTCTCTCAAAATATATAGTTTAGAGAAGCTTCTAGCAGGCCAATTTGTCCTGCATAAGGAGGACAACTAAAAGCTGAATTGAAGAGCAAATTGAAATTTGTGTGCAAAAATGAAATCCTAGAGTTGACAAGAAATACAATTCAAAACTTCATACCTTGAATTCAATGATAGTGCATTCCTTAATGGCATCGATAGCATCCAAGTCAACCTTCTCCGCATCTGATAGTGCATTCACTCCAGCCGACACAAATAGAGCCATGGTGATTCAATCAAACAAGCCATCGGCAAACTCTCAAAACCTCCTATCCACTTCGACTCTCTACAATTCCGTGAAGAGTCGGTACTCTTCAAGGAATCAGTGTATGCAACGTACCTCCACCAATACACTGACAAATCTTGCTTTGATGTCAAGGTCCACCTACTTCCGGGCATCTGCATGCCAAACCCCAATTCCAAGTTAGATTGAATAATCAAAAGCATCAATATGTGTCCGGAATCCACCACAACCGGTGTACAACAGCAACAACAGTATTGTCTATTCAATACAATTGCCAAAATTCAATAATTGACCTCAAATACTCTATCTCAGTTAAACCCATGACATAGTTTGAAAGACATACATGTTGCAAGAAGCATTGAGTAATTTGTTGCAAAAAGCACTCGTCGACACAATTTGTCGCTAACCTCTCAAGACGTTCTCCCTTCTTCTCCACAATCCGCCCGGTCTCTTCCATAGCACGCTTACTACTACTTACCGAATGCACCAGAGTAAGTATTTGCTCTATCCTCTAGATAGATGCATAGACCTTGAAAGGTTGAACCAAACACTCCATATCGATTTTTGGAATATCCAAAGATCCTTCTCGTAAAGGTATCATATTTGAATGGATCCAAAAATTCCACCTCCATCTGCTCCTTCTAATACTGGAACCATGCCATATGAATCGCCACACAAAAAATTGCTTGCGCTAGAGAAGCTTCGCCAATCGGGACATTCTGCAGGACTACAAGGGCGAAACCCTAATCTGAGCGCTTCCGCCGTTAAATAAGTCTGCGTGCAGGATCATGAATTTCAGACAACTTATAAAGTGGATTGCTACAACAAATCATTGTAAATCAATAATATGTAGAACTCGAGACCCACACACATTCCATTGGTGAAAAGCTGCAAGTAGTGTCGCAATGAGATCAAAGAACTGAAACATACAGGAATCCATAGGTGGAAGAAGTGAAGTATGTTGAGGAAACGATCCTAGCTATTGAGTCGCCACTTGCTGTACGTTACGTTACTTACTAAGATCCTACATGCACTGAAGAGCTGCGTCGACTTGAGATCGAGCAACGCAGCTTAGCTTCATCTCGGACTCATGGAGCCATGGCGATTTGGCGATGATCCACAGCCTGCAAGTTTTGGAAGATCGCAGTTTGCCACCCCGCACGCAACAACAACTACTCCTAAGCAAGAGTCATAAATGAATGGGGCCCTCTTGCCACCTAGTACAACACCTAACCCTTGGAATCACTTAACTTCAGTCAATTGACGAGTTCAAAATCAGAGAGCCGGGAGGGAGGGGGTCGTAGGGGAGTCGCCCACAATATTGCATTGAAGTTTGCAACGACATTCTGATAACAAGCTGAAGAACGCGTCGCCTTCTTGCTGTTGATTTGTGCGTCTCTGGAGTAGAAACTGTTGAAATATGAGAGATTGGTGGATGTAGTGTAAATGATGCAACCTGGTACAAATCTAACATCATTGATGAGCTAAAAACCCTATCTCAAAGCACAAAACCAACATCACTGCTGATAGTGAACTCTATCTTGAAGCACAAAACCAACAACACTGTTGATATCAAACCCTATCTCGAGGCCCAAAACCAACATCTTTGATGAGCTTGAACCCTCTCTCAAAGCACAAAACCGACATCATTGATGAGGTTGTATCCTATCTCAAAGCATTTCGCCCCATCGCACATCCTTACCAACAGGTCGTTAGGAATAAAAAAACTATGCAAGAACGAGTCTAAACATGAGGTCGATGTAGGAGTACATGTGAGATCAATCCAAGCTCTTAGTATAATTGATGATTAATACCTGTCCTAAAGCTCACCAAAATAGAGAAAGCCAGTACCTGAAAGAATTTGAGGAACATGAAGCAAGTGGAACATGAAGAACAGAGAATCCCAACAAGGCAGGCAGGTGCAAACCTTCATCAAAATTGTTGTCCGCCACCTCCTCCATGGCTCCCACCTTGGAATGCAATATACCTTCAAAATGAGAGAAACAGAACCTAGACACTAAAACCCTAAGGTGTAGGACCCAACTCTAATATGTATAATCACAAAAACATATACTAGATCATATTTTCAACTATTCGTAGCATCTACGGAAAAAATAGCTAGTAAAACATCATAAAGATATCGATGAATCAACAGTGCTTTCATCGCTCCCAAACTGCAACCAGAGAATCCTAAACCATTGAAAAACAATGCATTGATATCTCAACCCCATCAAAATGATTGGGATACAACAAAACTAAAGAAAGAAGCATGCAAGAGCCGGAAAAAGTTTCATGCACAAGAGCTAACTTAGCATGAGAAAATAAATGTTCACACTAAGGCACTTTCAAATTACATCCACTCCACTCTAAATTGAACCCTGCACCGATCTTTGCAATGAGGAAAAAACCAAGAAACCGTTGTCGAGGTGAAAAAGAGCCAAACTTAACACTACTAATTAAAAGAAACAGAGGCATCCCAAGAACTACCAAAATGAGTAGCTCGAATGGTACAACCGCATGTCACGCCTTTCATGAAAATGGAGCTTCCTCGATCTGCTCCACTCAGATCTGCTCCACACCCTGTCTACCCTAAATACCCGAAACCTAAATATCATGTTTACCCTAAGGTTACAATCGCAAAGTAGGCAAAAGATTCCGCAGGCACTCTCTAGTAGCACGTCTCAAATCCAAAATCATTAGAAAATCTCAACGTTAGTCTCTCAACCTAAACGCAAACTTCACACCAAAATTGCAAGAACACTTACTTGAACGAAATGCACTTGAAGTCGTCAAATTCTAGCATTCTCTTAGCAGCATCTCTCCAAGACAATGCGAGCCCTCTCCGCCATTCACAAAAACACAACGCCAGTGCTAAATTCCTCATGCCAAGTTTCGTCGGCTCAAGGGTAGTTCCCCGACGTTCCCCGCGTGGCTTTGTTCCCCGCGCAGCACTGAAGTTCCCGTTGTAAAGGGAGTGTCACCCTTTACAACAGGGGCATTAAATAAATCATTCACAATTTGGTATTTTGAATCATTTTGTAGTTCTTTCTACTTAATATTTTTTCCTATATGTTGTACAACTCCAAATGGGTTGAAACTTTTGAAAGCATGTAGCCAACTTGCCTTGAAAAATGAATTTATAGAGTAACCATCATTTTGCGTGGTCTGGAGTTTGCACGGTCTGGAGTTGATTCCCTAAACTTTTTGCTTAATATGTATGGGCTTTCTACATTGAGGATTTTAATGTGTTTGGGGTGTGTTTTAGTATGTTTAAGTATTTTGCTAACCTTGTGATGTAGGAGCACTATGTTCGATTCTATGGCTATTAAATTTTATTTAGTAGATTTGGCTATCCTAAAGAATTGGCATATTTGATTTAAATTCGCGTTTTGAAATTTGGCATGTATAGGCCACAAATAATGAAGAACACATTTGAATTTAGTTTCACAATTTATTTTCATAAAGATGATTTAATGAAGGCTATTTACGAATTTCATGATATTTTATAAAAAAAAATTTGCAATTCCGTCAATGGAATTTAGAAATTGAATTGGAACATATTGGAATCTATTTTTAATTTCATGAAGGCAGGGCTTCAACAAAATTTGGACAACTACATACTCTTAAATGAAATTGAAATAAAATACCAGAAGACCAGTGGGAACTTCCAATCACAATCAATTGTGGTAGGCAGTCCCCATGGTCTTCTAGTATGTCTCAACATCCTTCGTAAGTCCTCTTATAGTTGCTCATGTTTGAAGTACCAAATGTTATGGGATATTTGAAAGGTCAAGGTTAGGGGTAAATTGACTTGGTCTTTCAAATAAGCAGTTCAGTCCTACAATATTTGTATACACTATTTTATTTCATTTTTGGTAACTGAGTATGAAATTTAAACAAATTCATGAAATTTTTGCCATACTGTCAAATACAATTAGTTGTGCTCACTAGTTTTGCGAAAAATCATGACGTCTAATCAACCATGCATGGCTCTTTTTATATTAGTTCATGTAGAGGAGACCAATCGTTATGGGGCAATCAAAATTTCATCCTTGTATTAATATTGCTAATTGAAGAGGATTATCCATTTTAACTTTGAAAGCGCTAATGTAAATGAAATAATTCAAAGTTTCCCATGTACATGAATTGGAAATTTATAAAAAATAATTCAAGTACATAACAAATCAAGTTCTAAGAAAACAAATATGTATAATGGTGTAGTTGAAATTGTAGTGGAATTACTTGAAATATATAGTAATAAAACTAAATCTATGGATTTTAGGGTGAACACCCCTACTTTCCGAATTAATTAGTAACTAATTTACAAACTAGTTCAAAATCCCTTAAGTATAATGAACGAGTACTCAATTCCAATTTCTAAATTTGAAATACTAGAAGCAATTCCACTTTTTTGTGCGTAAGTTCATAAATGAACTTGTCCACTCTAGCTAAATAAATCTTTAGTAAGTTACTAGAAAAGTATCCGTATGCAGGTTATACTAACTGCATGAGCTGAAACACGTCTATGCAAAAGCAACATAGGCCGACTCTGTTCAGTCAAAAAATTGAAGCCTGATATCCCATTGGGAAGCCAAGAATGGGCAGATTGAAATTCATAAGGGCCAGATTGAATCCCATTGAGGTGAAGGATGAAAACCGCCTGGCTCCCAAAATTTGCAGCCATGAGCTTTATTTATCTTTGAAATTGGTCCAACTGATTAGGAGGTTGGGTTGTTTAAGAATTTAATCAATTGACATCGGTGTCCAATGCTATTCAATTACATTCAATTATATTATATTCAATGATATTCAATGATATTCAATTCAATGATTTTCAATGATTTTTGCCTCCATCAACTCCAGACCGCACAAACTCCAGACCGCATTTTGGTCCATAGTTTTTAGTGACATTCATTATGACTTGGCTACTTATTCAATTTGGTGGTTGTGATTTGGCTATTTATCCTCTCATCATTTCACAAAGAATGACAAATTTGTATAGGTGATGGTAATGCATTAAATGAACTAAATGGAAGTAATTTACCATGACTAATGGTTGCTTTTTTAAATTAAAGGATGGTGATCATTGCATTAAAAAATACAAGAAGAAAACTAACGGTTGCTTTTATGAACCTCCATTGATTGTTGTGGAATAAGATTGAACAAAAGCCAACTTCTATAGTCATATTGTAGAACAAGATTGATCAAGATACACCATATGGTATTGAAGTTATGTTCCATAGCCATTTCAATCCATTGTTCTCTTGAAGATTGTATAATGCATTCATTAATCCTAGTTGTTGAACTTCTTCTTAAAATAGAATTTTGGACACCATTAACCCTTGAACGACTCAGGCACATTTTGGACAAACATTGTTCAACTATCCCTTTTCAAAGTTGGAAGAAGAAAATGCAAAAGGAAAGTTGCTTGTTTTTTTCTTTCAAAATTCAACCATACAAATATGTACTACACTTGTGTGGAAATTTGTGGATAAAAATTCAAAACTTTGAATGCACGGACTGAAAATTTGTAATGTTTTTAGTTATTGCAAAAAAAAATTCTCTCAAACCTCATTCAACAAATTTCTTTTCTTTCTAGAGTGAGATTTTTAAACTACACATAGTTATATTTATTGACATGCTACCCAAAAAATTCAAAGGAGCTAATTTTTGATTTGGATACCAAATGGAAAAATATCACTAATTATCACTAATCAAGGAATTACACATTTATATCTTGTGTCAATATTTCAAGAAAATCCAACCAAAACCAAGTTAATAAAAACCTAGCCGACATTTTGACTAAACTCTTTAATAAAAGTGGTGTTGTACGTTTAAAATGAATAGAACACTCTATCGCTGGTCATTGACAATGGAATCAAGGAGGTCTACTTTGTTGTTCCAGCTTGTTTTCACTACCAATTTTGGTTGATTAGAGACTTTTGCGTCTAGGTAGGAACTTAGTTTGCTACAATACTCACTTCTCCAAATAGTATGTTGAAGGATGCCAAGGTATTGATCATCCAAGACTTGTCCACAGTCTTCAATGATCACAAGGATCCTATTCATCAATTTTTTGTGATGTATATCAACGGAAGAAATAGTCTAGAGTGTTGGTTGTACTAAAGTGTTGTAAGATGAAGAAGGTGGATCAAGCAAATAATGCACATTTTTTTGGAAGTTCATGATCAGGTATGCATTTTTGACTCATGAAATCAGACTTTTCATCTAGACTCTAATATACTTATAGTTGTATATTTCATGTTGTCGTAAGTAATATGCTTTCATTTCCTCCATTATATGAATTTTCAATATCATTGAATTGTATCCATTGATGCATAAACCAAAGTTTCCAGCTTGGTACACTTGCTACTTCCCTTTTCTTATCAATTTCATTTTACCTTTTGATAATTTAAAGGACTCTAAGATTCCTCCATATAAATTCATAGGTTACAGAAATGTTGTGATTTCTAAGTCACTATACAACTTTTCATTTCATTGAGTTACAATTGTCTTCATTTGGTACTTTTTACTTCCATTGCTTCTGCTCAGAATGTTGTTGTTTTTGTATTTAGGGTTTGGGTCCTTTGTTTAACTAGCTTGTTCTTTCGGATCCAATCCACTTATCAAATTGTTGCTCTACAAGTGGATACAATGAACTATATTATTTGTGACTAGCATTAAATTCATAATATATTAATAATATTTTATATTCCTTGATTGGATATTTCTAATTTATTTTACTCCATCCTTTTATTAACTTCTTATTTAGGGTTGTCTCTTTTTTTCCTTGTTCTATATGTCTTGCTTTGCATATCAAGGAAAAGTTAAAAACATATTTTTTTGTATCAACGCAGGAGATTACAGCTCAATCACTTACCTCATCTTCAACAATGAGCTCAACAATGCCTTACCAATGCACAAAATGTGACTGTCCCGCATTCAATACAAAGGACCAGTTGACAAATCACGCAAAAATCCATACTCCAATGTGCAATGTGACATTTCCATTGGATGGCTATGGACTACAAGAGAAGGCCACTTTGCGTCGACCAGGCACACAACTATTCAAATGCCCACGTTGCATGAAATTTGAAAGCAAATACTTAGGAAAAATGCAAAAACATTGTAAAACTTGCAGAGAAGCAGATTTTATGACCCCTTCTGAAGGACCCACCTCTCAGGTATTTGTTCCCATCGAGCCATTCATCTCTATAAGCAATGACCAAGAGCCGTATATTGAATCAAAGTTGGAGTTCTTTGTGAATAAGCACCTTTCCATAGCCATTTGTCGACCTTGCAAATATGTGGTTGAGGTTGGAAGTATTGTCCAGCATGCAGCTAGACATGGACATAAGGTAGATTTGGAACGGTTGTCGACAGATATTAACAAGTTTCAACTCAATCCGGGCATTGGTCATCTTGCTCAATATAGAATTGGTACTTTTGCCTTGAAGGATCCCATCAAAGGTCTCGAAGTAGTGGATAGATTTGGATGAAGTTCTGTATCTTTTATTGTAGAAAATTGTCCACCTTCGAACGGCGAGCTATACCACTATTCGACGGCGAGCTATACCGCTTCGATGCAACGAACGTTGAGAAGATCTCTGCGACTGAGAACCCTTACGTTAGACATCGACATTTCCGTAGTTGGCACAACAGCCCCGACCACTTGACGTTAGAAGGGTGTAAGGGAATTTCCACGCGTTACCTTCCCTCTACACTCGATACTATCTATCACCTACAGTACATCACTGAGTACCAGTCAGCCTGCGAGCCTTGCCAAGACGCTGAAGATTGGCAAGTGGCCCTGTTTACTTCGCCTGACCTTACTCACTTGCATAGGCCCCGGTTTCACCCCTTGTTCTATCCGTATCCAAGCCGGAAGAAGAGGACTCGAGACGGCCGCATCAAGAACGCCACGTTCTTCACCAACGAAGACTCGTGGAAACGCCATTTGGCCGACCACGAACATATCGAGAAGGAACAAGCACCATACTTCTTCGAGTACCGTCCTAGTACTGCAGAGATCCTCAGTACTCTGATCTGTAACGATCACATTATAGAGCCAATTGTTGGCCTATAGTTAGAGCACTTAGCTCCAGTGTTGGTTATTAGCAAGTGTTGTATTTGATTTTCCTATCTATATATGAGTGGTGTGATTTTGTATGAATTTAGAGACATCTTTGGTAATAGATGCCCTCAAAACCTATTAACATCCCAGGATCCACCCGAACACTAAGATCTGGCACCGGAAGAGGAAGTTCATCCCGACCAGTACCAGCTGCAGCCGCCCCTGAAGAACGGGTCAGTCCTCCTACACCAATGGAAGACGTAGAACTTGACTCCGAACCGGTTGAAGAAACCAACGACACGATTGCCGACCCCGAAGAAATGGGCGACAGAAGACCCCATGATCCTCTACGCCCCCCTGACGTTGGAGGAATTCGAGCAGACGTAGCAGGGCCTCCCGTCAACCCAATGATGCAACCAAGAGGATTACTTGTCATTGTACCTCAAGGATTGAGGGAAGTTAAAATTCCCCACATACTTCCTGTGTTTGCAGGAACCAAGGATGATGACCCTGCCGGCCATGTGGAGAAATTTGATGAAGTCCTCACCACTCATTTGATTACTGACCCTGGCTACTATCTCATCTGGTTTCCTAACACTTTGACAGGAAATGCCTAATCCTGGTACCGTTCACATGCAGAGGGAACATTTGGAACATGGCGGCAACTGCGAGATGCCTTCCTTCACAATTTCCAGCCAGAGACAAGTCAGCAACAAGCCTTGTTCGCACTAAGCAGTACCCGTAGAGGGCCTACAGAAGAGCTCACCGACTACATCCGACATTTTCAAGTAGTGTGCACCCGCTTTGTAGGAGACCTACTCAACAATAGCACCATCAAGTACTACTTCATCCACGGAATAATTACTCCCGCAACGATTCGAGACATCATTTCACGAAGACCGATAACGTTGGACGACGCAATTCGAGCAGCACTCGAAGTCGAAATCATTGACAAAGAAAACGAGAAGATGATAAGTCGGGTAGATGATCCTATACCAGCTTTTATCCCAATATATCAACAAAGTCCCCGCTCTATCGCATACCGCACTACCCCTATGAGATTGGATGTCTTGCCATTAGCTACCACTGATCCTTCAAATGTACTAACTGCCCATGTTGAGCAATTGCATACAGAAATGAAACAGGTTTCTAATGATATGGCTCAGGCAATGAGGGAATTGACCCACCAGATGGCTTGCCTAGTCAAAGGGCAAGGACAACAACCTCCTCCGCGATTTCACGAATCTGGGACACATACGACGGGAGTTTGGTGCAGCCACTGTGGCCAATCCAACCACACGCCTCCCTTCTGCCCCTTACTAAGAGACAACCCGGCCCTGGCCCGTCCTCGAGGACCATCGCAGCCCTACCAACATCCAAATTCTCAGCAGGTGCGGAACACTAACTCTTTTGATAGACCCGGATATCCCCGATGCCTTACTTGTAAAAGGTTACATGAACCCGGTCACTGTTGGATAGAAAACAACATAATTTGCGAGTGATGTGGTGATCACCACCCGACCATTCGTTGTGCCACCCCGGATAAGGTCATACCGTTAGAATTTCCTAAAGCAGACTATGCTAAACAAGCACAGGACAACCAAAGGGGTGTCCGGTTTACGGAACCTAGAGAGGTTACCGGTCCACCCAACATGTACTACGACTATTTACACGATAGACAAATCCAGAATCCACCTGCAGCAGTACAGACAGCTCAGGGGACCATTCCTGTAGCACCAATACAGAGTACCCAAGACGCAAGGTTTGTAACCAGGGAAGTACTTGAGAGTTCTAGAGCCAATGAATTTCAAACTTCTATGTTTGTAGGAGTAGACTACTCAGACATTGAGCCCATTCAAAAATCCTTGCCCGCTTTGGTAGTAACAAGAGGAGGGGCAAGGACTAACCCTCCGCCTATCATTGAGCCGAAAGAGGGAGAATCTCCCGAGTCTAGTTCCCACAGTAGCATGCATCTCCATTCATTGCAAGATTTCCCTCAGTTCTCTGATCTACAGAGCACCCTAAAAGAAACGGCTAAGGAAGTACGGTTCAATGAACACCTTCCTACCAATACCGAGTTGGATGAAAATGAATTCCAATTCATCCAGAGGGGAACTCCTTTTTATCCTTCAAGCCCAAAGGTTAGGAGTAAGAACCGGAAAAGTAACAATCCTTCGTCTCCCTATAACTTATGGGATGACCTACCTAGAGCCAGGGCTAGCATATCTTTTGGTCAATTGATCAATGTGGCCCCAACATTGCGGAAGCAATTCAAAGAAGGGGCCACTATTCCTCGGGCATCTAGGCTTGTAGGAATGGTCAACAGGATTGACTCCCTGCTAGATCTCAATGTGTCTGACTCTGATGGAGAAAAACCAAGATCGGTGGTAAAAAGGTCCCACTTAGATCTACGAGATTGTGGAGATATCTACGAACCAATAGAGATTGATGTTGAGATAGTCGACAAAATCATTCCAAGAGCTCTAATTGATGATGGAAGTGGAGTCAACATCATGCCCGCCTTCACTATGCGGAAATTAGGCTTAGAAGTCACCCACCCATCCTACGTCACCCTTAAATGTGCTGATCAAAGGTCAGCCAAACCCTTAGGTCGAATCAAAGATCTCAGAATGCAAACTGGGGGAGCCGACTACATACTCACCTTTGAGGTCCTCGAATTTGAGGAATCTAATGGTGCTTATCCTCTATTGTTAGGACGCCAATTCATGCGTAAAAGCGGAGGAGTCGTAAATTGGTCACAAAAACGCCCTACCTTTACATATGGGCCAGGAAGAACAAGGACCATGGTTGCAATTGTAGCAAAAGGTCCATTATCGGTAGATAATAGTGAGCTCGAAATGCCAGCATTTCAAACCAGTCGTGCAGAACCTTCTATCGATTTAGGGACGATAAAATGTATCGGCCCAGGCCTCTATGATTATGTTGATGATGGGACCTTCCAGCAATGGCTACAAGAGCATCCGTGTTCTAGTGATGAGGCCTTTGTCATACGAGATGTCCCTTCAAGCCCTACGAGGACTGGTGCTACCAAAGAATTTCCAATAGAAATCCTAAATGACACCAAGGGCCTTCTCGACGAGTTGCCTTTAGCATCAGATATCCCGTCTAGCAAAGATACTACGATTGCCTTGAATTTAGGATCTAACAAGAAACCACATTCGAGCGATTTTGTTGATCCAAAAGACAGTCTCAACCCAGTCCATCCTTCTTCTCCACCAGTCGATGTTGAACTTGAAATGGCAACCCAGCCAACTCAAGTCATTACCCCAATACCGATCCGCGCTAAAGGAGCCCTTGCAAAGAGACAATGTCAATACTGTGTGTCACCACGCAAAATTGAACGTTGCCGATCAAGTCAGACTTTGTCTCTTCCAACTGATTGCCACCAACCCAAAGATTGGGACGTGTCCTTAGCATTGATTATAGGACAATCATCTACGGCAATCAGAGAACTAAGAAACGATCGGGTTCTACGTAGGTCTAAGGACCGACACAGCCAAGGACCCTATGCTAATGAACCCACTAACCCCTCTCTAGATGGCCCCATTGCCATTAGGGATTTTCCATTGGATTGTAACTCTCCTGCAGGTTGGATTCCGGGAATACACGGAGAATGGGGCGGAGAACCCGACCCACAAGATGAAGAAGAATGAACAACGCACCTCTCAGCCTGCAGCGTCAGCTATAGTTACGAAGTGACATGACAGAAATCCTACCACTCTCAGCCGAAAGATTCAATCATCGGCCACCATCTATTGAGAACCTGTACATTTCCTCATCAACACTTCTCTGCAACCTCCTACATCTAGGATTGTGGCATATAGGTATGTAAGCTGACCCATAATTAATTGGTTGCATTTTTATGATTAAAACGCTTGGTTGCGTTTTTTAATTATGATCAGATTATCTGGTTGTATTTTTCAGTAAAATGCGTAAAAGCTCTTTATATGCCTCCAAACAAAAACATGTAGCTATCACTGCTCGTTTATAAGGGTAGCTCATAAAAAACCCATTAAAATCCCTAAAAAATTTGAAAACCTTAAAAAATCAACTAAACATCTATACATTCAAAAATCATAAACAACTTTTGTGCTTTACTTCAAATTCCGTTAACAAGTCTTAAAAACTAAAATTCTTGGTTGTTATTCCTTAATTATCTCAGAGTAGGGCTGCGAAGTCACGTAAATCTTGCAAAGATAGTTGAAATTTAACGTAAAATAGACCATAAGGTGTCATCCAAAGAGTTGAAAGTCAAGATGATGTTTTAGGAAACAGGTTTAAAACTTAAACTTGCAGGTCACTTAGAGATATCTTAGAGGATCATTTATCAATTCAAAACTTCTTGGTTGCTAATTGTTAATTATCTCAGAGTAAGGGCTGATGAAGCTGCATAAATCTCGCGAAGAGTCGAGCTTATCAAGTTACTTAAATCTCACAAAGATAGTTAAAATTAATGTAAAGAATAGGCCTTTCATGCCGTCCAAGAACGCCAATTCTGCCATTTGGTTGTTAAATTCTTAAAGATAGAATTAACGTAAAATTGGCCGTAAAGGCTTCCAAATAAGGGCACTGATGTTGCATATCTTCTTAGGAGGTCAGGAGGGTTGACTTTTAGATGATGATTCCTAGGTCCACCCACTGTCAGAAGATAGATTCAAGGGGAAGCAAATCCAGTTCCCCATGTTGGATCCTTTAGAACCGCTAGACCGGACATAATAAATGCCAAGAGAGCTGAAAAGTCGGCTAGACGGGGATCCCGTTTGTTTTGCTAGACCGGACGTAATAGAAGTCTATGTGCTGAAAAGACGGCTAGCCGGGTACTTCTTGGGCCGCTATGTGCTAGACCGATACAGTCTTGGATCTTCTTCACCATGAGTTGCCAGATGTACGGCTAGACATAAGTTGCGGTCCAGGGATTTCTAACCCACAACCCTAGTATATAAGCAAGGGAAACTCTTGTTGGTATACTAGAGGTTGTGTTGTTGCAGGTATAGTAGATTAGTGTGTCCGGCATATGGATCGTGGCTGGTATCGACCCCCATTGGCCATTCCTCGAGTACTCATTCAGGAGATCATCTTCATCAAGAAGCGTAGGTTCACTAACTTCCTCATCTCTCACTTTGGTGTTGATTTCCTAATCGACATTCTCAGCTGGCCCTTGCCAGTTCCACTTCCCATTGTCACGTACGGGGAAACCTGGAGCATGACTGTCTTCATCTTGTACTAGAGTGTGTGAGGGCTTGAGCCCAGAGCTTATATCTCATCTTCTTTCTATCTCTCTCTTAGTCCAAACTCGCTCCGTCGAGGGAGGAAGGCCGGTTTGAAACATTTTTATCTATAGATCCAAGCCAACTCCATTTGGGGCGGACATTATTCGCAATAGGGGATTAGTATAGCATAGAGATATGAGTCAAGAGGTTGATGGTCGAGAGGCATCGCCTTTGGCAACAGATGACGAGGAACTTATGACCCAGGCCCCGGCGGAGCTGACGATTGAGCCACCGGAGGATCCAGCGTCACATCCAGTAGACGAGTCCATTGACGAGACACCAGCAGAACAAGAGCAATACACACAATCGATAGAAGAGCCCATGCCTCTATCACAGTTACCTAACACGAGACGAAGGCCCCGAGACGAGGAGGAGCAGCCTGGCCGAGAAAATCCCTTGCCCCGGCACCCCCTTGATCCAAGAGAGCCCATTTCTTGGCCACCTGTGAACCGATCGTTGGTGATTTACTTGGAAAATCAACTTGTCGGGGATACGGGCCTCCAAGGGTTATTTATAGGTCACTTCCTATCCATCCACAACGAACAAATTGTTACTCGGACACCCACGGACGGCGGTCAAATATGTTGGACTTAGGGGAACTTCGCAATTAAGGAGTTTCCACTTAAGCCCATGCAACAACAATTAGGGGAAACTCCACCGTAAACTTCAATTTCGCCTATTTTTGGGGAATCTCGCCGGTTCGGACACTTCTGGCTATCGGAATGTCTTGAAACTTGGTGGGGCATCTTATTAGCATAAAAGAAGCTAATCTAATTTTTAGTGAGATTTTACCGCAACCTGAGTAATTTTTAGGAATTTCTCATCGTAGGTTTTGGCGGTTGACCGTCCGGAAGGACATCTTCTGCAAATCAGAAAATTCCGAAACTTTTTATAGAACCTCTCATGG
>CATOGU010000194.1:7500-12372 GCA_951799445.1 Pseudisothecium myosuroides | reverse complement strand
CGACAAGTTATCATGATTCACCGCAACACCGGGCAAGCCCGCATCGGCCTTTTATCTAATAAATACGTCCCTTCCCCAAAAGGAGTCGGGAGTTTGTGCACGTATTAGCTCTAGAATTACTACGGTTATCCGAGTAGCAAGGTACCATCAAAGAAACTATAACTGATTTAATGAGCCATTCGCAGTTTCACAGTACAAAAGAGTTTATACTTACACATGCATGGCTTAATCTTTGAGACAAGCATATGACTACTGGCAGGATCAACCAGGTAGCTACTCCTTCCAAACCAAAGCCCCGAGGTAGCCACGCATACGGTAACCACGCGACCCACGCCACCCCCGGAGCGAACCCCAAGGGGCGGAGCGCGCCGCGCTCTCGCAAGTGTCCGACTGCAGCAAGTCGGAGTCCCCGATCCCCGCATCGCGGCCTAGGCCGATGTCGCGCCCGGCCCCGAAGGGCACCAACTTGGGCGCGGCCTAGGCCGCTTCGACCCGATCCACAGGGCCCTCACGGACGCGCGACGGGTATCGTCGCGGCCGCCGGTGCGGCGAAAGGGTCTGGAGAGCGCGGCGCGCGCCCCCCTCAACGTTCCCTCTAAGAAGTGACAGGGACGCGCGGCGTCCCGGATCCGTCTCGCCCCGAAGTGCGCCCCTCCGAAGAGAGGCGTGGTATACTTTCGTTCTTTAGGATTCACGGGCGGGACCTCACCTCGGCCAGTGACGGCGTCGGCACGATCCCACCGCATTCCCTCGCATTCCGACCTGAATGGAACCCCTCGACCGCCACCGCGCTTCGCGTCACGCCGGTCCCCTGGGCTCGCCGGAGGAGAGCTTCGGAAGGGACCGGGATCGCTATCGAAGGCAATGGGGCCGACCTGGCGGAGCTTGACTCCACGCGGTGAGTGGTTGCCGCCGAAGCGAAACACCGCGGGCGTCGCCTCCCGCAAAAAGGTAACCGGCTCAGACAATTCCCGCTGCGCGATCGCTCGCGTATCGGTACAAGACCAACCCTCCGCGTCCGCCACCAACGAAGGCGACGGACTAAATGGGGACAACCTAAGTTCACAACGTTGACAGGCGGGACGCCCCGGAGGGCGTGACCCGCTCGAGTATCACTAGGTTACGAGTCGGGACTAAATGCGATGGCAAGCCTGGCGTCGGGGGGCAAATCATCCGGGCGCGCATCCCTCTCCCATGTCATCATCCACTGCAGGCCTCAGGTCAAACTCGACGCATCATCCATCCCTAGCGATTTATCAGAGCCCCTGACGGAACAGGGGGCTAAACGCTTCGGGACTTCATCAGGGCCTAACCGTCACGTCGCGCTGCTAGCGGGACCATAGAGGGAAAACACTTCAACCGAGACGAATGCTACACAGCGGCACCAGCCTTCCCATCGCACAAAATCCAAGCCTCAAACTTTTGTTCACCCAAGCTTTCGCAATGCGAATCACGTTCCCCGGGACACCAGCCACCACCACTCACGTTTCAAACGATCACACCAGTACTGAGCGCAATGACCATCAACGAACCAGTCGGGACCCGTAGGCACCAAGCAAGTCGTCCGGTCGCGCCGTCCCTGAGGATCCCCGTGAAAGGTAGCAGCAGGCCCCGGAGGAACCCTTCCCCCACATAGTACTCTCTGTGGGATTCGGCAGGCCCCCCCGTCCTGCGTCGAAGGCACATCCGAGACCAACAAGTTCTTGGAAGACCACCCACCTTCCTATGCGAGCAACCCCTTAGCCGCAGCGCCCACCCCGCCTTGTCACCACGCCGGCTCCTCTTCTTGTCACGCCTCCCGCCTCTCGTCACGCCTCCACCTTGTCACGCCGCGCCTCTTGTCACGCCTCCCGACCCTTGTCCCGACTCCCGACCCCTGTCACGCCTCCACCTTGTCACGCTCCGCCTCTTGTCACGACTCCCGACCCTTGTCCCGCTGCGCCTCTTGTCACGACTCCCGACCCTTGTCCCGCTGCGCCTCTTGTCACGCCTCCCGACCCTTGTCCCGCTGCGCCTCTTGTCACGCCTCCCGACCCTTGTCACGCTGCCCCTCTTGTCCCGACTCCCGACCCTTGTCACGCCACCACCTTGTCCCGCTGCGCCTCTTGTCCCGACTCCCGACCCTTGTCACCCCTCCACCTTGTCACGCTGTGCCTCTTGTCCCGACTCCCGACCCCTGTCACGCCTCCACCTTGTCACGCTGCGCCTCTTGTCCCGACTCCCGACCCCTGTCACGCCTCCACCTTGTCCCGACTCCCGACCCTTGTCACGCTGCGCCTCTTGTCACTACTCCCGACCCTTGTCACGCCTCCACCTTGTCACCCCTTTTTTTTTCACTTAGTCTTCGAATCCACACCCTCCCCATTTTTTTTCTCTCCATCATAAAAAATATCACTCCATCACTTAACTCCCTCCCCATTTTTTTTATCACAAGTGAATCCCAACTCCATCATAAAAAATATCACTCCATCACTTAACTCCCTCCCCATTTTTTTTATCACAAGTGAATCCCAACTCCATCATAAAAAATATCACTCCATCACTTAACTCCCTCCCCATTTTTTTTATCACAAGTGAATCCCAACTCCATCATAAAAAATATCACTCCATCACTTAACTCCCTCCCCATTTTTTTTATCACAAGTGAATCCCAACTCCATCATAAAAAATATCACTCCATCACTTAACTCCCTCCCCATTTTTTTTATCACAAGTGAATCCCAACTCCATCATAAAAAATATCACTCCATCACTTAACTCCCTCCCCATTTTTTTTATCACAAGTGAATCCCAACTCCATCATAAAAAATATCACTCCATCACTTAACTCCCTCCCCATTTTTTTTATCACAAGTGAATCCCAACTCCATCATAAAAAATATCACTCCATCACTTAACTCCCTCCCCATTTTTTTTATCACAAGTGAATCCCAACTCCATCATAAAAAATATCACTCCATCACTTAACTCCCTCCCCATTTTTTTTATCACAAGTGAATCCCAACTCCATCATAAAAAATATCACTCCATCACTTAACTCCCTCCCCATTTTTTTTATCACAAGTGAATCCCAACTCCATCATAAAAAATATCACTCCATCACTTAACTCCCTCCCCATTTTTTTTATCACAAGTGAATCCCAACTCCATCATAAAAAATATCACTCCATCACTTAACTCCCTCCCCATTTTTTTTATCACAAGTGAATCCCAACTCCATCATAAAAAATATCACTCCATCACTTAACTCCCTCCCCATTTTTTTTATCACAAGTGAATCCCAACTCCATCATAAAAAATATCACTCCATCACTTAACTCCCTCCCCATTTTTTTTATCACAAGTGAATCCCAACTCCATCATAAAAAATATCACTCCATCACTTAACTCCCTCCCCATTTTTTTTATCACAAGTGAATCCCAACTCCATCATAAAAAATATCACTCCATCACTTAACTCCCTCCCCATTTTTTTTATCACAAGTGAATCCCAACTCCATCATAAAAAATATCACTCCATCACTTAACTCCCTCCCCATTTTTTTTATCACAAGTGAATCCCAACTCCATCATAAAAAATATCACTCCATCACTTAACTCCCTCCCCATTTTTTTTATCACAAGTGAATCCCAACTCCATCATAAAAAATATCACTCCATCACTTAACTCCCTCCCCATTTTTTTTATCACAAGTGAATCCCAACTCCATCATAAAAAATATCACTCCATCACTTAACTCCCTCCCCATTTTTTTTATCACAAGTGAATCCCAACTCCATCATAAAAAATATCACTCCATCACTTAACTCCCTCCCCATTTTTTTTATCACAAGTGAATCCCAACTCCATCATAAAAAATATCACTCCATCACTTAACTCCCTCCCCATTTTTTTTATCACAAGTGAATCCCAACTCCATCATAAAAAATATCACTCCATCACTTAACTCCCTCCCCATTTTTTTTATCACAAGTGAATCCCAACTCCATCATAAAAAATAAATCATAGATTTCAAAATTGAATTGTATCAAAAAGAAATCATAGATTTCAAAATTGAATTGTATCAAAAAGAAATCATAGATTTCAAAATTTCAAATGTATCAAATAGAAATCATAGATTTCTAAATTGAAATGTACAAAAATAAATCATGCATTTCAAAATTTATATGTATCAAAAATAAATCATAGATTTAAAGATTTGATTGTACCAAAAATAAATCATAGATTGAAAGATTTAAATGTACCAAAAATAAATCATAAGTTTAAAGATTTAAATGTACCAAAAATAAATCATAAGTTTAAAGATTGAAATGTACCAAAAATAAATCATTAATTTCAGAATTTAAATGTACCAAAAATTAATCATAAGTTTAAAGATTGAAATGTACCAAAAATAAATCATTAATTTCAGAATTTAAATGTACCAAAAATAAATCATAGATTTCAGAATTTAAATGTACCAAATTTAAATCATAAATTTCAAAATTTAAAAGCCTAAACCGAAACCCTATACCCTAAACCGAAACCCTAAACCCTAAACCGAAACCCTAAACCCTAAACCCTAAACCCTACCAAATGTAAATCATAAATTATAAGATTTAAATGTACCAAATGTAAATCATAAATTATAAGATTTAAATGTACCAATAATAAATCATAATTTATGTGATTTAAATGTACCAATAATAAATCATAAATTATATGATTTAAATGTACCAATAATAAATTATTTATTTCAAGATTTAAATGTACCAATAATAAATCATAAATTGTATGATTTAAATGTACCAATAATAAATCATATATTTCAAGATTTAAATGTACCAATAATAAATCATAAATTATATGAACTAAATGTACTAATAATAAAT
>CATOGU010000193.1:20000-22837 GCA_951799445.1 Pseudisothecium myosuroides | reverse complement strand
ATGGAGTGATATTTTTTATGATGGAGTTGGGATTCACTTGTGATAAAAAAAATGGGGAGGGAGTTAAGTGATGGAGTGATATTTTTTATGATGGAGTTGGGATTCACTTGTGATAAAAAAAATGGGGAGGGAGTTAAGTGATGGAGTGATATTTTTTATGATGGAGTTGGGATTCACTTGTGATAAAAAAAATGGGGAGGGAGTTAAGTGATGGAGTGATATTTTTTATGATGGAGTTGGGATTCACTTGTGATAAAAAAAATGGGGAGGGAGTTAAGTGATGGAGTGATATTTTTTATGATGGAGTTGGGATTCACTTGTGATAAAAAAAATGGGGAGGGAGTTAAGTGATGGAGTGATATTTTTTATGATGGAGTTGGGATTCACTTGTGATAAAAAAAATGGGGAGGGAGTTAAGTGATGGAGTGATATTTTTTATGATGGAGTTGGGATTCACTTGTGATAAAAAAAATGGGGAGGGAGTTAAGTGATGGAGTGATATTTTTTATGATGGAGTTGGGATTCACTTGTGATAAAAAAAATGGGGAGGGAGTTAAGTGATGGAGTGATATTTTTTATGATGGAGTTGGGATTCACTTGTGATAAAAAAAATGGGGAGGGAGTTAAGTGATGGAGTGATATTTTTTATGATGGAGTTGGGATTCACTTGTGATAAAAAAAATGGGGAGGGAGTTAAGTGATGGAGTGATATTTTTTATGATGGAGTTGGGATTCACTTGTGATAAAAAAAATGGGGAGGGAGTTAAGTGATGGAGTGATATTTTTTATGATGGAGTTGGGATTCACTTGTGATAAAAAAAATGGGGAGGGAGTTAAGTGATGGAGTGATATTTTTTATGATGGAGTTGGGATTCACTTGTGATAAAAAAAATGGGGAGGGAGTTAAGTGATGGAGTGATATTTTTTATGATGGAGTTGGGATTCACTTGTGATAAAAAAAATGGGGAGGGAGTTAAGTGATGGAGTGATATTTTTTATGATGGAGTTGGGATTCACTTGTGATAAAAAAAATGGGGAGGGAGTTAAGTGATGGAGTGATATTTTTTATGATGGAGTTGGGATTCACTTGTGATAAAAAAAATGGGGAGGGAGTTAAGTGATGGAGTGATATTTTTTATGATGGAGTTGGGATTCACTTGTGATAAAAAAAATGGGGAGGGAGTTAAGTGATGGAGTGATATTTTTTATGATGGAGTTGGGATTCACTTGTGATAAAAAAAATGGGGAGGGAGTTAAGTGATGGAGTGATATTTTTTATGATGGAGTTGGGATTCACTTGTGATAAAAAAAATGGGGAGGGAGTTAAGTGATGGAGTGATATTTTTTATGATGGAGTTGGGATTCACTTGTGATAAAAAAAATGGGGAGGGAGTTAAGTGATGGAGTGATATTTTTTATGATGGAGTTGGGATTCACTTGTGATAAAAAAAATGGGGAGGGAGTTAAGTGATGGAGTGATATTTTTTATGATGGAGTTGGGATTCACTTGTGATAAAAAAAATGGGGAGGGAGTTAAGTGATGGAGTGATATTTTTTATGATGGAGAGAAAAAAAATGGGGAGGGTGTGGATTCGAAGACTAAGTGAAAAAAAAAGGGGTGACAAGGTGGAGGCGTGACAAGGGTCGGGAGTAGTGACAAGAGGCGCAGCGTGACAAGGGTCGGGAGTCGGGACAAGGTGGAGGCGTGACAGGGGTCGGGAGTCGGGACAAGAGGCGCAGCGTGACAAGGTGGAGGCGTGACAGGGGTCGGGAGTCGGGACAAGAGGCACAGCGTGACAAGGTGGAGGGGTGACAAGGGTCGGGAGTCGGGACAAGAGGCGCAGCGGGACAAGGTGGTGGCGTGACAAGGGTCGGGAGTCGGGACAAGAGGGGCAGCGTGACAAGGGTCGGGAGGCGTGACAAGAGGCGCAGCGGGACAAGGGTCGGGAGGCGTGACAAGAGGCGCAGCGGGACAAGGGTCGGGAGTCGTGACAAGAGGCGCAGCGGGACAAGGGTCGGGAGTCGTGACAAGAGGCGGAGCGTGACAAGGTGGAGGCGTGACAGGGGTCGGGAGTCGGGACAAGGGTCGGGAGGCGTGACAAGAGGCGCGGCGTGACAAGGTGGAGGCGTGACGAGAGGCGGGAGGCGTGACAAGAAGAGGAGCCGGCGTGGTGACAAGGCGGGGTGGGCGCTGCGGCTAAGGGGTTGCTCGCATAGGAAGGTGGGTGGTCTTCCAAGAACTTGTTGGTCTCGGATGTGCCTTCGACGCAGGACGGGGGGGCCTGCCGAATCCCACAGAGAGTACTATGTGGGGGAAGGGTTCCTCCGGGGCCTGCTGCTACCTTTCACGGGGATCCTCAGGGACGGCGCGACCGGACGACTTGCTTGGTGCCTACGGGTCCCGACTGGTTCGTTGATGGTCATTGCGCTCAGTACTGGTGTGATCGTTTGAAACGTGAGTGGTGGTGGCTGGTGTCCCGGGGAACGTGATTCGCATTGCGAAAGCTTGGGTGAACAAAAGTTTGAGGCTTGGATTTTGTGCGATGGGAAGGCTGGTGCCGCTGTGTAGCATTCGTCTCGGTTGAAGTGTTTTCCCTCTATGGTCCCGCTAGCAGCGCGACGTGACGGTTAGGCCCTGATGAAGTCCCGAAGCGTTTAGCCCCCTGTTCCGTCAGGGGCTCTGATAAATCGCTAGGGATGGATGATGCGTCGAGTTTGACCTGAGGCCTGCAGTGGATGATGACATGGGAGAGGGATGCGCGCCCGGATGATTTGCCCCCCGACGCCAGGCTTGCCATCGCATTTAGTCCCGACTCGTAACCTAGTGATACTCGAGC